>CAKALG010041437.1:11133-22435 GCA_916700815.1 Helicolenus hilgendorfi | reverse complement strand
TGTGTGCGAGCGGCGCAGGCCGGCTTACGTTACAACTAGGGGGGCAGAAAGCACGGCATGTCTAGCGGAGCCATGCTCCAAAGCAGAGATGGCAAGGAGTTGCTGTGCAGTAAACTGCACCAACCGCAGAGAAGATGGATCGAAAATGTTTAATATTCCGAGGGGATCACATGTCTTTGATAAAAACAGAAGGAGATTATGGATCCAGGCCTGATGGGTAAAAGCATTCTAGTCACACAGCGCCAGCAAAGCAGCGGGTGGTCAAGGCGAGCTGTCATGCTCCACAGATCAATAGATATGAACTGATCAACAACAGGCTGATCGACCCACACTCTAAGGAAATATTTATATAGATGTAGTGACTATGCCTTACAATTTAAAAGCAGGCAAGCCTAACGTTACCCATTTCATAACAGCTGATAATAATAAACAAATCTCATACTAATACATCATATGATAATGGTATCTGGTGGTCGGACTCTGAGGGGTCTAGTATAGTCGACAAGAATGTACAAACAATGCAAAATCTACGCTGATTACAGCGGTTGACTACAATCTTGTGACCGGCTGCCAAAGCGGTTTTGCCACCTGAATGTGCACGCACATGTTTGTATGCAAGAAACCCGTCTATTGGCAGTGTGAATGCAAACAGAAAAAAGCCCTTTTAAGATTTGTAGTTCTCGGGGGAGCTCCCCAGTGGGCAGTTTCTCTCAGGGAGTCCCTCTGTTTGGATTTGACAAACGCCTAATGACATCTTCTCACAGTTTTATTAATGAATGAGGTGACAAAGATGCTTATCAAGCTCAACTTTAGCTTGATGTCATGTATTCAAATGACCAAACTTAAGAAAGAATGCCTTGTCATAGATGTGCAAAAGAACAGTGTAAATGAGCCAAATGAAGGATAAATGAAGCACTTACTGAGGAAGAGTACATAGTACTGTATTTTACTTATTTACGCTAGAATATCTGACTCCTTAGAGAGTTTTAATGATAGCAATTAAGTAAAGTGGTGTTGATGGGTTTCCTCTGATTGACCGGTTTTGAAGATTTACAGTGATTACGTGCACTGAAACAAAGAAAATATTCTCTCCGCCTTAAGTAGGGTTTGACTGTGTCAAGGGAGACCCGTTGAAAAGCTATTGATCAGAGTCCATTTCCAGTACTTGCCTTGTGGTCGAGCTGCTGATGGTGCACAGTGAGTTCCTAATGAGCAGCTGTATATGAGACTATTTTAGAGTTTCATTTATCACAATGGCTCAATAGAGTGTCTGAGTGCATATTGCAGTTGGGGCTTCTGTAGAAAGCACCACGCTATGAATAACAACAGAGAAAGATGGATTTAATGTGATGTTAACTTAAGTGGCATCATACATAGAACGAGGTTAAAGTCACTGCAGTGGCCTCTAGAGGCTGCAGCGTTCATTGCGGCGCACAATGTGAAAGTGATGGCAGACCATAAAACATACTGGTGATGCAGAGGGTAAAACCACAGTGAATGTGGCAAGGCAGCCAGGCGCCATGCAACATCACTTCCCATAATGGTCCACTTATAGGCAGATCGGTCGTGCCGTCAGTCTAATATGTGATTTACTGTCTGCTGGTATTGTTGTTGCAGTTTTTGTATTTCACTATTGAAATAGATGCATGCATGAGCTGCATCTGAATGTTGTTTTTTCAGACCAGTGGGATACCTCCAGGGTCTGAAAAGTGAAGCCAATGCAGAAGTGCCTTAAACTTGCGCTCTTTCTGACAGCCAGCAGGGGGCGACTCCTCTGGTTGCAAAAAGAAGTCTGATTGTATAGAAGTCTATGAGAAAATGAGCCTACATCTCACTTGATTTATTACCTCAGTAAACATTGTAAACATTAGTTTATGGTCTCAATCGCTAGTTTCAAGTCTTCTTCAATACAGCATGATGTTCACTTAGTAAATGATGGTCCCATTTAGAGTCAAATAGACCATAAAGCAGGGGATGCTTAAGGGCGTGGCTACCTTGTGTACCCTGTGTCGCTCCCACGGCGTTGTCCGGTCTGAGTGTTATCCGCGTTTTAGTCTTATAACTTTAACCCTTTCACAGTGTGACACTGTTTTCTGTTCATTAAAATGTTAATTGTAACATTTTGGTCACCTAAAAATGTGTTATAGAGAGGCGAAGTCCCACCCCTTGCGGTGGACCACCATTGGACCTTATTACGGAAAAAATATGAATGGTAGTCAACAGCGAGAGGCAAATATTTTTTTGATCCCCTTTGAATTGTGCCATGAATCACACATATGATTTTGCAAGTCACAAAGTCGCAGTTTGTTTTAAAACTTTTGAAGTATAAAACTGAGAAAAGACTACACACCCAAAAGTCGCGCAAGTGATGTCTCTCTCTCTGAAGCTATGCTGCAGCAATTTGAACTTGTACTTTAAATACACAACACTTCTCAGGTGTTATTGTTATTGTTGTTATTGGTTACTGTAAAGTGATTTTGCTACTGAATGTGAAATCCTGTCGTGCTTCTCGCAGGTACTTTCTTGCTTCTAGTAGAAAAATGAATGGCACAGCTTTGCTAGACTTGCCGTAGATTAGCTTCAATCTCAGTTTGGCTGTATGTTTCATTTGTAACGCCTCTACTATTAGTGTGGCGCTAGAGGGAAGATGATGGAGGTCATAATAATCACCCTGGAAGCCTGACTGCTGAGGTTTTGACAATGTCTTGTCATGGATCAAACTTTTGGTCACAGGGACAATTGTACCTCATTGTGGTGCTAAATGAAAGGTGGAGAGGTCACAGAGTCATTCTCTGAGGACATGTAACGTCCACATCCAATCTAATGTCGAGCCAGCCAGGATCTTTTCTGGTCCAAAGTGTTCGACGAACAAATCAAATCAAAATCAACTTTGCCATTTCAAGGCTCAGAAGCTAGCAGCACAAAAAGTTTGAGATGAGCAGAACTTTTTAATCAGAGACTGGCTGAACTACTGAAATGTTAAACACATCATATTCAAATGTGGGCTCAAAGATTATTAAGAATACAAATCATGCTGCAGTCTAATTTCGGTGGGACCTTTGTGCTAACAAAATTCAATTTTTTTTCTTTTACATGAAGTAGTAACTTTTTAATCACAAGACTACAGCCTTCAATAGATCCATGCATCTCTGTTACTGGCACTTAAACAACAGAGGCAGGTTAACTCCTTTTATACAGATACCATCCTTTGTCGACATTAAAAAAAGAGCGTTTGACTTTTGGCTCCATCAGCAGGGCAGCTGTTGGCCAGCAGCAGACCTCATCACTCAGCACAGTACAGGGGCCTCATGCTGAGGGGACGCTGGAGGTATTGGCTGCATTCGCACACATACAGCAACCCAGCTACTGGCCTCTCTCCAGTTCAGGTCTGATGCAGGTTAAGCTCTTTACATTCATCTATGATACCCTGCAAGCAAGTCTTCTTGTTGCCATGAGTACTACCAGACTATTTCTATGCACCTGTACAGTCCCACCCACGGAGAGATTTCACAACGAACAAGAATAAAAAAGATACTACCAACACTCAGAAGTAGCTGAAGTAGTGCTGATGCTGTGTTGCTACACTGGCACAGATGGTAGAAACCAAAGTAGAAGAGAGTAGCATGTTTAAATAAAATTATACAAGAGCAGTGGTTCCCAACATTTTGGCTGCCCTATCAGATGATCTCAAGTACCGCTGCATTGGCACCACCTGTTCCAAATGTGTTCTTCAGAATGGATTATGAAGTTGTTGTTATTTAAAATCATTTAATCATTTAATTATATAAAAGTGTTTAATAATGTTTTCACAAAACTGTCAATTGTCAGTGATTGGATTGTCTCGCCTGAGTTGAAATTTATACTACTACCTATTGGAGTGACCATAGACTGTAAATAAAGATGGACGACATGACAGCTCCCCAAAAGTGAAGCCAAAACATCTTGATCGCCCCCTGGTGGCTGGCTGGATGGGGCAGGGGCCAAACTAAAGCGTCAAAGTACACATCAAATACAATCAAAAGAATCAAATTGTATACAAGATGCTACTTCAGTTCCCTTTAAGAACAAATGTTACTGGGACCAATACAGAAAATTACAGGTGAACATGTAATATCTAGGAAACATTATAGACACCACTGACTGACCATACACGGTCCAGCCATATACTAGGTTTCAACCTATTCTTTTTGAGTTAGTGAGTTGAGCTTTTCACGTAACCCCTGGAAACTGCAGAAATAACCGCAGGGTACAAACCAATAAGGGGGAAAACGGGGAAAGCTTTCTGGAGCCCAGACACTAGGGAGGGCCCATGGAGGCCAGCAATAATCATGTTCATCCTAAATATACAGGAAGCAATAACAACCAAGTTTTATTTTGAACAAAAATATTCACCATTACTTATTAAAAGAACAAAAATAAACAATGCATGTAATGTTGCTTTGGTAAAATGTAACCTGGCTTATAATGAAAACCTCTCCTGGAAATGGTAGGATTCATGTTTTTAAACTATTAGCTAATTAACCCATTCACTGGCAGGGGCCAAGCCCTTTCTGTGGGCGGGCCTTGGTACAAACAGCCCTGGATGGATGTAAAGTGACACATACCTGTCTCTCTCTGAGCTGAGGTAGCAGACGAGGTGACACGCCCAGAGCAGAGGCCCTGCGTACGTGCTGAGGGCCGTTAAGAAGATGGCAGGTGCTTCTACGTAACTTTCCAGTCCCACGAAGCCGACTGAAATGTCGACGGTGGCGATGTTGTTGGAATTGCCCTGCAGGAGCACAGAGAAATCTTATTTTAGCATCACCAAGGGTACAGGAATAACTTATCTTGTATACAGATAAAAATGAGCACACAAAGATCTGTAGGTGAAGCTTTGTAAGCACTTCACAGCTCTAAAGAATCGGCCCTTTGCTTTATCATCATTACCGTGAAGCTTCTGGCGACTTCCCAGCGGCTCGGTTGTTGTTTGTGTTTTCCAGTCCCTGACCAGAGCAGCACACACGGCTTTCTGTCTGGAGCTGGGCTTTTGTTAGAGCCACTGAGGCTACTGCGGAAGTGTGCATAATGCGTATGTGCCAGCACACACGCATTGTTTTAAACCCCCCCCCCCCCAAAAACTCAGTATATTTCTGGCTTATTTAACTTTCCAACCCGTTTCCAGTATCTCTGGGATGAGCTAAATATGCCTGCAGTAAACTAAAAGTATTAAACCTCTCTAACCTTGTTTCATTTTCATGGTCAGAAGTTTCATCTCAAGTTTTAGAGGATGTTATCACCGCAATGCAATCAGGATTTATAACCACACTATATTTGCTTCGGTAAATGTAGGATATATTTACATAAAGGAAAATGTGCCTTTGTTCAAATGTAATAATACAGTGCCACTCCACAAAGAGGTTGAACAACAGTGCGGATATGAAGAAACATTTCATAGCCTTACAAGATAGTATGTTAGGGATTTTTTTATGAGCTTGTTGTTTCATCACAAGCTCGACCAGCATCTGAGAGAATCATTACAGCTTTTTTTTAAAATGATAGAATATAGAAATTATGGCTGTCAAACACGCGATAATAACGCATTAACGCAAATTCATTTTAACGCCACCAATTTCTTTAACGCATTAACGCAATCAATCTTTCAGAGGTTGTAGCAGGCTCAGTTTTAAAGCTAGAGTGAAGATACTGGTATCATGTGAAACTAGAAAAAAACTAAATCCATTGGTACCATGTCATGCTAGCTGCTCCAAACTAAATTTTGGGGAGGAAAAACTGTCAAGGCCATTTTCAAAGGGGTCTCTTGACCTCTGACCTCAAGATATGTGAATGTAAATGGGTTCTGTGGGTACCCACGAGTCTCCCCTTTACAGACATGCCCACTTTATGATAATCACTTGCAGTTTGGGGCAAGTCATAGACAAGTCAGCACACTGACACACTGACAGCTGTTGTTGCCTGTTGTGCTGCAGTTTGAAATGTTAGTATTTGAGCATATTTTTGATGCTAAATACAGTACCTCTGAGGGTTTCTGGACAATATCTGTCATTGTTTTGTGTTGTTAATTGATTTAACTGCCATATTGATAAGAGTATTAAATACTTGACAAATCTCCCTTTAAGGTACATTTTGAACAGATACAAAATGTGTGAGCAATTTGCAATTAATCACGATTAACTATGGACATTCATACTAATCGCGATTAAATATTTTAATCGATTGACAGCCCTGATAGAAATATATAAAGCGCAGATCATTAATTAAGCAGGTTAAAATATTTTTTTTTTTACCAATGGGGCTCCTTAACTCCAGTGAATCTAAACACATCACTGAACCCGAGTATAAATTGTTCCCTGGACAATCAATTTTAGCTTATATTACAATAAACGGCTCGGCCAAAGTAATCCATGTTCAAATTTGTGCGGCTCCGGTGCCTAAATCTGATTTCTGGGTGGCACATTGAGGTTATTTGAAATCACCTGCGTCCTGTTCACTCCTCGGAGACGCGGCCTTCAGACCAATCAATCAACCCGAGCCACTGAACTGCACCTCTGAGACACGCTGTCACGCCTGCTCACATCCTCTCCTACAAAATTCAAATTGGCTCATTTACAGTATTTCATTTTGTGAAGTGTTCTATAATTAGCAAATTTCATGTGCGTAACAAGTGATAATTACATTTAAAATTCACTGCGACTGTGCGTGCTCCGCCTTAAACATGCACATACACTAAGAGAAGACAAGGATGTCTCTCTTGTTCAATTTGACGGCAGTGATGATCCACGAGCAGCAACACATCGAGTGACGCTTTATTTCCCTTCTGTGCACATGTCTCTCATCACAGAGGAGGAGAACATTAACAGCTGGCTCCAGTTTAAACAGACGGAATGAATATCAGTGAGCAAGCTGGAGGCTGCATATGGATATCTTCTAAATCTTCTACTTGCTTTCTCGCTGAAATCCTGCCGTGATATTTCAAATGTACGGCGTGTCATTCTGCACCATCAACAAATACATCATTTGTGAAAACTAGAATTACCAGCTGTATGCCTCCATCAACCAGTCAAGTTGCAGTTTGCATTCATGTCGGTCCAAAATGTCATCACTTCATAATTTTATCCTGTTTAATCCTAGACGTTTGTGTGAAATTGTCATAATGAGCATATAAATTCTTAAGTTATGGCTAAAAATACGATTTGTGAGGTCACAGTGACCTTTGACCACCAAAATCTAAATCAGTTCATCCTTGAGTCCATGTGAAGAAATTCACTCAAGGAAGAATGGGATGGACAGACATACGGACGAACAGACGGACAGCCTAAAAACATAATGCCTCCAATCACGGCTGTCGCCGGCTCGGAGGCATAAAAAGAAATGTGACTGAAATTCAGACCAAATTGATTGTCATAACAACTGTCAGAGAGTAAGGCTGGTCTAATACAGCTCTTTGTTTGAGTAGTGAAATACCTGAATAGTGCTATGTGCACCAAAATGTATTACCAAACAGAAATATCTACTGTAACGTAGGGCTGCACAATTAATCAAATATTAATCGCGATCACGATTTTGGCTTCTTACAATTAAATGAATATGCGATATCGGCCTTTAAAATATGTGCTCCACTCATAGAAAACTCAGCTGAATATCAAATTAAGCGCTTCCTAAACTAACCGCCAGTCAACAGGGGGTGATCAAGATATTTTGTCTTCACTTTTGGTGAGCTGTGATGCCGCTGCGCGCGCACCATGCAGCGGCAGCATGAAAAACTTTCCTGAATGTTGTGGAGTAGAAGAGTATTATACATTTTTTTTAAAATGATTTTTTAGGGCGTTTATTACCTTTATTAAAGCAGCTGGAGAATGACAGAAAAGGTGGAGACAGAGGGGATGACATGCAGCGAAGGACGGCTGGTCGGAATTGAACCCAGGCCGCTGCCTACATGGGGCACACACTCTACCGGGTGAGCTAGAGGTCGCCCCAGAAGAGTTTTGCGGAGAGCAGACGGGCAACACAAAAATGCACTAAATTCAGGTGAAGAAGAACCTTATTTTAAGTTTTATTTTAATGAAGAGTTGTACATTAATCAATCAAACCAAATTCAAAATCAATGAATAATTGTGATAAATAATCGTGATCTCAGTCTGATTAAAATAATCTGTATTATCGTTTTGGCCATAATCGTGCAACCCTACTCTAACTTGTGTGTTTACTGTAAGTTCAGGTCAGATCTGAGCTCTAAAAAAATCCCTGTGATGATTCACATTTGTATACAGAAGGTTGCATCTGAATTCATACCAGCAGGGTGACTCGTCCCTACTCATGTGGCAACACAAACTGGCTCATTTGTGAAGAATAAACACGTCCTTTCTGCTTTACTGACCATCTGTTTTTTGGGACGGCGATAAATCCACAGAAAATCCACTGCACAGTCTGACTCGTCCATCACTTCAAATGATCAAGACAGCTAAACGCCGACAGCCAAAACTCCCACCCTGAGACAGTTAATTCATCTTGTGACACCATTTAACTTTTGTTTGTGACACTAGCGATGTCTGAATCTGAGGTTACCAAGAATATTTTCCATAATCCTCTTGTGTTTTTGTGTGTTTGGCCAAAGGTATAGAAGCAAAGAGACAAAACTCTTGGGCTTTTTTGACAACAGCGCTGCCGCCATTTTGGACTGAAAACGCTAATGAGACTGTGGCCATGGACGTATAAAGAGATGTCTGTAAATCAGTGGATAATTATTTTTGAAATAAATCAACTTCCCAGTACGAACACTTAAACTAGCCCTCATTTAAATCGTTAATGTCCTAAAAGTTGTAAAGTTCACTAACAGCTGAATCCAGAGTTATTTTCCTCGGCATGAAGAACATGCATCAGACCCACGGGACTGCACCGCCCTGCACGCTCATATGACATATCCAGTTCTACCAGTTTCCTGCTAGCTGTATGCAGCTGTAATAATGGATATATTGTCTGTAATTCATCACTTTTATTATCTTATAATCCACCCATGGGCCGTATGCTGTAAGCCTGTACCGTGGTGGATGTATTAACGTCTCTGTTTCTAAACAACCAGCTATCGGCCAGTAGCTAGTAGCGCTAGTAGCATAAACAGAATTAAATGTAGTTCTAGGTTATTTACCAACACCAAGGGCAAAAGCACAGGACACAATCTCCTATACATCCATGGTCTGTGGTCTGTTGTTCATCTATTTTGGATCCTTGACATGAAAAAGTTTGAGATTGCTCTCAAATGTGTGCTGGATTTATGCCCAACGCTCACTTTATGCTCCTCTGGGAAGCAGCCGGGCAAAATGTTAAATAAATAAATAAGTAAGTAAGCAAATAGTTATAATAGTATGCATATTTATAATATTTGTATTGTTCAACACAATTATTCATTATTACTTTTGTACGGCACATTGTAGGCGGATGTTTTACTGGTGTCCGGTAGTCGCTTGCAGTCCAAAATGGTGGAGGCGTAGCTCTGCTGCTGGGCGCTGATGTTGCAATGGAACGACCACTTGGCTTTCACTTCTTAGCATTATACATTTGGTTTGGCTGCCAAACAACAAGGAGAATTTGAAAACAACAAAAGCAAAAGCAACTGTTTCTACGCTAATATCAACTGGGATCAATTTGCAGCCCACCGATCAGCTGGAACTGCTCGCTGATTAAATTTTAATTTAAACATCATTTTGATTGTTCTGCGTGACACCAGTTTTTGTTTCAGAGCAGCACATTTAAATCACACATGTCTCCGCTTTACAGATCCATTATGGTTACAGCTTCTTCGTTGAGAACGTTATTACTCAAAGCTCTGTAATTACATGCCTGGGCGCCGAGGCTGAAAATTGTCTGGTGGCGGTCTATTCCCGAGCCTATCACGGTATTAATGACCCAAGGGTGATGGCGGTTATTAAATTGTTAGCGATGTGGAAGTTCAGTGTTGACAACGATGCACACCTGCTAACCAAACATTTGTCCTGGGTGGAGGTTAAATCAGGAGGCAGGTGTCACATCTGCCTTTGAGGAACATTCATAGCTCATAACACCAGAACACATCCACAGGAACCAACTTGGCCTTCATGCCAGTGCCGGATGAAAGTAATATAATTTACACACAAACACTTCCTCTGCCCAGAACTGCACCTATTACAGCATCCAACACTTTATCAGTGGTGATAGCTTTCCTAAATGTTGCTACACCCTGTGTCAGGGCGTTAAATTAGATGTCTCTTACAATCAGACAAGAAAAACTTGCTTTCTAATTTGTTGTTCCCTGATCTTCCTTTTGTAGATACGGGGAGGAGGTGGATTTGGCTCCGATTCACATCTTCACACCTCTGTCCTTTTGGCGTCAGCACCAACAGTTTGTGAAATGGTTGTAATTTGTACACTAGTAATGGTTTGATAATTGTCTTTTAACTGCAAGACTATATTTTTAGATTTACTGCTTGGTGGATTTTACTGGTCTTGAGTACAATCAAAGCTCATTTGGAGAGGTTGGTAGGGGGGCTCAAAGAAGCTTGTCTGAAATGAACACCTAAGATTTAGCTCACCACTTCCCCGTTTACTATTATTACTATGGAGTTTGGGTGTCTGGCCCAGGCGGTAACCTCCGTGGTCAGTAAAGTGAAGCCAATGCTGAATAAACCTGCATTGTTTCTAATAGCCAGCAGGGGGTGACTCCTCTGGTTGCAAAAAGAAGTCTGATTGTATACTACTTCTCACTTGATTTATTACCTCAGTAAACATTGTAAACATTAGTTTATGTTCTCAATCTCTAGTTTCAAGTCTTCTTCAATACAGCATGATGTTCATTTAGTAAATTATGGTTCCATTTAGAGTCAAATAGACCATAAAGCAGGGGATGCTTTAGGGCGTGGCTACCTTGTGATGCTGCCATGGTGTTGTCCGGTCTGGGTGTTGTCTGCGTGTCACAGTGTGTTTTCAACTCATGAAAATTAATTGTCACTTTTTGGTCAGCTAGAAATGTTATTAGAAATGTATTCAGTTTTCGGGCTGTGAAGCAAATTTTACATAGTGGCCAAATGGTGGAATTACAACTTTCGTGTCCATCACATAATGCCACTGGGCCCAAAAATACTTTTTCCCATAGACTAACATCGGGAAAGAGACTTCTGTAAATCAGGAAAGAAGACAAAAAGCCCAACTCGAGGCTTCAAAACAGCAGTCCACAAACTAATGCATGACGTCACGCTGACTTCGTCCACTTCTTATATACGGTCTAGACTCTGTAGTCTGGCAACTCAAACATCAAAAACCTTGACAAGAAAGA
>CAKALG010041433.1:0-10366 GCA_916700815.1 Helicolenus hilgendorfi | reverse complement strand
GTGACAGACAGCCAGCTTCTCCCGCCTCCTAACATCTGCACTGTGTTTTAACATGTTTGTGTGTTTCAAACAGACACATGTACACGCAGACAGGAGCTGTCAGTATCTCTTGTTTCTTGTGTTTCCTCAGATCTGCTTGGCTGTAAAGCTGATGGCATGCTGGGTTATACGGGTGGTGTTTTCTATGAAACCCCCTCCTCCACGCTTTCCACCTGCCTCAGCCCCGCGGCTGCTATCTGCCTGCTTTTGAAGCAGCAGGACTCTCTTATCCTTCACATACGCAGTGGAAGCAACTACTGTACAGAAGCTCATACATGAAAACACACATACTGTACTTTTTTATTTTTTTTAATTTAACCTTTATTCAACCAGGAGAGTCCATTGAGATTAAGGATCTCTTTTTCAAGGGGCGACGTGGTCAAGACTGGCAGCAGCATTCAAAAACACATAGAAGGAACTCAAATTCAGACATAGGGAACTCCCATTCAAAAGAGAGGTTTAAAAGAGTCCGTTTCATAACCAGGTCATTTTAAAAACATTAAGGAGAGGAAAACATGCACATTCTTAAAGTTGTTTGTGGTGCTGCGAGTAAATCCCCTCAAATATGTACTTTTTACATAAAAAATGACTTGCTCCCACACACACTTTTCTCTGATTGTTAGTCAACGTTTCGGTCAACAAGGACCTTCATCAGGACATTAAGAGGATAAAATGGTGCTGAGTGTTCTTTTAAACTCAACCAAATCAATGTGATTGGATGATCGGAAGTGTCTGCCATCCCTATTGGTTGAGGAAGTGATCACATCATCACATATCCATTGCACCATGAAAAAAACAGGAGGAGGAGGGAAGTAAAATACATGTCAAACAAAGAACATCAAACATCCATCACTATTGAAGGAAAACACTAATAATCTTACCATAAATGATCACACGGCACATGATCATACAGTAAGTATACGAAATGACACATTAAAAACATTGCTTGGTCAATTTATTAACAGCAACTTAAACAACAAGATCAAAATGCCAAGCCATCATCAATACAATTAAGTAGAAGTTCTATATTTAGCAGACATATGCTTAAATCTAACTCATCATTGAGCACAAAGTTGGTCCCAAACGTTTGGAGCTCTGTTATCCAGAAGGCTTCTCGTTTAAGAAGAGCTTCCTTTAGATCACCTCCACGTCTAGACATGACCACTTTTTCAATCCCACAGTAGCTGAAAGCTGTGATTGGATGATTAGCCTGTTTGAAATGGACTGCTATTGGCTTATCTAAATTATTGTTGCGGCTAGCTGACCGACGCTCCGCCATACGGATTTTTAAGGCTCTTGTTGTCATTCCAACATTAGCCTTAGCAAAGCTACATTTGATTTGATAGATGACTCCTGTTGTTGAGCACGTACTTTAATATTTTTTCCAGTTAAAGGATTGAAAAAGACAATCGGCGTGTATCTTTCCTCGACGGAATGTTATTCTTGGTGGTGCATTAAATAACTGACCGATTTTAGGGTCACTAGAACTAACAAAGCCAAAGTTTTAAAAACATTAACATCTTAAAGAATCTTCCTCTAATTCTTTCATTTGGGATTTAAATGCATTTGACGAGATTGAATAATTGAGTCTTTCTGCGATATATATTCCATGCCAAGGGTGCAGCATACACAAAAAAAACCTTTTTCCGATTTCCGTACGGGCATCTGGGAAAGTTAAGGTCAGGGTAGAGCCTCGTTTATACTCCCGAACAGCCGCATGCACGGACAGCTGTGGACACGCATAGTAGTTGTGTTTATACTGCCTGTTCAGAGAACATGCTCCAAACATGTAGCGGCCACCACCTGTAGCGTAGTTAGTGGCACAACAAATTGTACATGTACACCCTCTGATGACAACATTTCCGTCACGCAGACCCTCGCATCCTTATAACTTCCACGATGGTTAATTGCATGTGGGAAATAGATGTGTTTACCACCCACACAGTGAAAGGGTGACCGTGACATCCCTGATGTACTGTTAATGTCATGGTGGAAGGTAAATCTATGGGTTTCTCCAACACATTCATTTATATAGCCTACCACTCAGAGAGAGATTAGAGTCAGCATTTAAGTCATATGTCATGATTTGAATTTATTACAGTTAGGTTCTGGACTTAAAGCTGAAGTAGGCCAGATTGGAGCAAATATGCCAGTAGGATAAAAAATCTCTCTATAAAATGACCTGTGATTGGTCAAAGTCTCCCATCATGGGCTAGATGTTCTAAAGCCTGAAAACAGAGCCATGAGGAGGTGCAGAAGTCTAGTTTTCTCTCAGAACACTTGAATTACAATATGCTAAAAGGTTATTATGGAATTGTTGCCCAATGATGCCAAAACTATACTGCCTACTGCAGCTTTAATTGATAAACTTTTGTTGAATAGTGGTGTAGTTATACTAACACCATTCCTTAGTGTGTCCAAATCTATTTAATCATGCTTGCAGCAGCATTGCTCAAGGACTAGCAGTCTCAGACAGTCCACCACTTTGCTCCAGACTGAAATTCCTCTGCAACTGTTTGATGGATTGCAATGGAATTTTGTACAGACATTCATGTTGCCAAAAGGATAATCTTTATAAAAAGATTCAATTATGACTTAACTTTTTATTATCTTCAAATTAGCTTGGAAACTGGCTATTCGTAGACGTTGTGTGTCAACTCCAGCTCCAGTCTCCCATCTCTAATCGGACTGCAGACGGAAGTCTTTAACTCCCTCTGCCGTACAGGCATTGAACACATTGTGACTGCGTAATAATTGTTATTTTATAAAATGTGCTCTCTTTTATTATTTATATAACCTATTTGCAGCTACCTGCCCATTTGCACTATTGTATATGATGTATACTGTACATAATGTGGCTTATTATATATATTTTGTATGTTTTTAATGGTGTGTTGTACATAGGTCAAGGGACCCCTTTGAAAATGGCCATGACAGTTTTTCTGCGAAAATTTAGTGCAAGTTTTTAGCCTCCTTCTAATGGATTCCTTAGGTTTTCTAGTTTCATATGATGCCAGTATCTTCATTCTAGCTTTAAAACTGAGCACACTACAAGCTAAAAAATGCAAGTTGCGTTAAGTGCCTTAAAGGTCCCATATTGTAAAAAGTGAGATTTTCAGGTCTTTTATTATTATAAAGCAGGTTTATGTGCTATATAAATACTGGTAAACTATGAAAACGCTCAATATATGGAGAAACATACACAGCCCGTATTCATCAATTGTGCTTTTGAAACAAGCCGTTAGGATTTCTGTCCATTTGTGATATCACAAATATACAATATTTAGACCATTGCATGTTTTGAATGTAAACATTCTAAATGTGTCACAGTTTATTTCCTGTTGCAGTGTATGTAAACAACATCAGCTGACAGGAAGTAAACATGGATCCAAACTGTTTCCGAGCAACGCAATTCCGTTGAAATGCACTAAAACGGAGCGTTTCAGGTAGAGGGTAAATACAAATATATTCAGGCAGACAGTGTGAGGAAAATAAAGTGTTTTTTAAACATTACAGCATGTAAACATGTTCTAGTAGAAACAAAACAAAAAACAAAATACAAACATGAACCTGAAAATGAGCACGACATGGGACCTTTAAAGAAATTAGTGGTGTTAAAACAAATTTGCGTCAACACGTTATTATCATTTAACTTTGACAGCCCTAGACAGAAGGCTTAAAATGTAATACTGAGGTGCCAAAAGGCGCAGTGAAACATTATGAGTGCACCTAAATTATGTGCAACCACTGTAAAAAATTCTTCCGGAGCCCCGTTTCATCTTGTGAATGTGGCCTAACCCTCTCAGTAATAGCGATAGTTACAGGAGGCCGAGGCCCTGTTGAGTGTATTTCTTGAGAGCGCACATTTTAATGCAGAGACACTGCCTTCCTGAAACTCTGTACTACAACAGATTTGTCTAATTGTTAAAGCACCCATAGTGAAGCTTGTATTCCAGGTTGGCTCTGTTTAATGACATCCAGCAGTGCTCTGTTCGTCTGAACAACTGACTGAAGCTCAGCAGATTAAAGCCCAGCATCGCTCTGCTAGTAAGTCTAGTCAACGCCATTTAAGACATTACACACTAATAAACCCTTTCCTCTGTGGACTCAATGAGATTAAATTATTACGCTTCCAAGGATCACTCCCTACACGGGCATTAAAGCTGGAGTCTTAGAAGATACTGAACAAGAGAGGCTGTATAACAGAACAAGAAAAGCGGTCACGCACAGAACAAGAAAGATAGTTATGTACAGAACAAGAAAGGCAGTTATGTGTCGAACAAGGCAGGTAGTTATAACAGAACAAGAAAGGCAGTTATGGGCAAAACAAATCTCTGGATTCATAAGGGTTTCATATCGTAACTGTATTACTGCAAACTGCAGGCATGTCAGCATGTGCAAATGTGTTTGGCTTCATGGATTCATGTCCTGTCAAGAAGCACCGATGTGTCCCTGTATCTTCCCCTCGCAGCTTAGCTGTAGTTGTGTAGGTATAGGCTTTAGGATATATTCTACATTATGGATATGTGATGTGCCGGGGTTTAAAAATCAACAAACCTGTCGAGCAGAGGAGATTTAGCCAGATTAATAGAAGAGAGGAGAACGTTCCATCTCCTGCTCGTGACAGCTCAGCTCACCGCACCAGCTATTTCATACCTCACCTTCACATATTGGACTTGCTAATATAGTGTGGTTTGGCATTGCTGACTGTTTAAGTAAAAGAAAAAAGCCTTCTCCTCATCTGACTTTCAAATGTTGGACCATTTGGCAAGAGAAACAGGACACACCGAGACGAGGTGATTAAAAACCGTCCGAGATGCTTCCAGGAAAGCGGCTCACAGCTGTGTCAGGAGTCATTCGTCAGGAAAATAAATTTGTGAGCTCTTGAGTCTCGCTTCTCGTCAGTCACCAAATAAAGGTGCGTTCTTATTGTGCATGCTGGCCGTGGGAGGAAGGAAAATAAATAGGTATGTTTTGTTGTTTCACAAGGATCACAAGGATCAGCAGTTATTTCCTCTCTTCCTTCCGCACTTCTCCTCGCCCCTCACCCGATCAGTCACAATAAAGCACATTTTTATCTCCACCAGGAGATGATGTGTGTGCATCTCTGTGTCTGTCCACGGTTAATCTCACACTCTGCTGCGCTAACGATTCAGCAGTGCAATGATTCACACTTTCTCAAAACGCCTTTTATTGCCTGTTTCATACTGCCATTGATTGACTGCTGACTTCTCACTCAATACTCTTAACCGGACCCAGGTTAAGCCGCCGCTCAGTGGCCAGAGACACTGCGGAAAAATAGTTTGCTCACTTTTATTGTTTTGTAAGGTGTGTTTGGCTATCAGCTAACAGCTAACGGAAGTACCAGTACACACACAGCTGAGTGCATCACCGGTGCTAACCGCTAACGGAACTACACACACAGCTGAGTGCATCACCGCCGCTAACCGCTAACGGAACTACACACACAGCTGAGTGCATCACCGCCGCTAACCGCTAACGGAACTACACACAAAGCTGAGTGCATCACCGCCGCTAACCGCTAACGGAACTACACACACAGCTGAGTGCAACACCGCCGCTAACCGCTAACGGAACTACACACACAGCTGACTATTTCCCCGTCGCCCTGCAGTCAGAAACACAGTTATTCCGTGCCTTTTTTTTTGGGCATCAACCTCATATTTACACGGGTATTGTCAAAAAAATAAACTTCAAGTCTTGGTTACGCCTGTGAAACGGAGCTGAGACGCACGCCTGCGCAGAGACGTGATGCAGACATCTGCATAGATTAAAATGAAAGTGTATCTGTTGTGTGAGACGTGAGAAAACAAGTCTGATACACTTGCAGTCCAGACGGGCGGGTTAACCAATAGTGGGTTGTATTCATTCAATCAAACATGCAGATCTCTAGTCCAATCTGTGTTGCATCTTTCTGAGGGCAGTGATTGGCTATGAGAAGGCAACTATTCAGGTCTTGAGGAGGAGCAGAGCTCCTCATAGGCTGACAGTTTAGCATGAAGCAGGCATGTTAGCGTGACAGCTGCATCTCCTGGTTAATTCAAAGTTCCAGTCCGGTTTCAAGCTGCATTTGATTAGCTTGGTGGTTGCACGTGGCCTGCTGGGTGTAAAGTATGTTGGAAGCATACTGAGGCACTGCGTTGCACATTGCATTCATTGACTGCTGGCCTGAAAAAAATGTGTATTCATGTGTGAAAATCAAAAATCCAAATAGGACCCTGTTTTCACTGACCGCTGTCAGTCGGCGGCTCGAACTCAGAGAATACTCACCATTTTTAATGCAGCACAGGAAAACCAACCTCCAGCCTCAGTTTTTATTCCTCCTCCTCCTCTTCTTCTTCCTCTTTCCTGAGAAAGAGGATGTAAGAATGTTAATACTGTGTCATTGGTTTTCCTGGGAATATAATTCAAGTAGACCTGTGACCTTCAGTATACAGTCATGTTTAGAGTGAACTAGTTAGCTTACCATGCTTTTGTTATAGGAAAATCCTCTATGGACACCCTACAGTCCTGTGGATTGTGTAGCATAAGTCTAGGGATATTCTTCTTATTCATACAATCAACACATTTTATGAAAAGACCCAAAGCAACACTGAATGTATCCACCAACAAGTAGTGTGTGTATCCAAAGCCTGATATATGATATTCTTCTGTTCCATAGAGCGCCATTGATGACCAAAATTGGCCAATGAGCCATAGTGGGTGACATGTTCCTTCATTACCATGAACACACATAAACACACTCCTGTAGTTTAGTTTGACTCACTGTTCTGCTGCTGGAAATCACACTGGAAAGCACCAAATGTGGATTAATTCTGCAGTTACAAATAGATGAAATAAATGCACTATTTCCTCCTGTTTGAGTAACGTTTGCTAAAACTACAGCGTCCAGCTGTTTGAGGAAATTACTGAGGTTTTTTTTAAATGAAGCCAAATATTTATGAGGCATTTTTCAAGATTTACGTCTTCAGTGGGAACCAAAGGGGCTGAGAGCTACAGACTGGAATTCAGAAAGCACTGAGAGACGGACAAACACGTCTTTTCATGGGATTTGTTGACAATAATAAAAACAATTAGGGCTGTCAATCAATTAAAATATTTAATCGTGACTAATTACAAATTAATCACACATTTTTTTATCTGGAAAAATGGAAATTTGTCAAGTATTTAATATTCTTATCAACACGGTAGTGGACAAATATGCTGCTTTATGCAAATGTATGTATATATTTACATTATTTATAAACCCTCACAGGTACTGCATTTAGCCTAAAACAATATGCTCCAATCATAACATGGCAAACTGCAGCCCAACAACAAGTGTGTAAGTGTGCTATGACTTGCCCCAAACTGCATGTGATTATCATAAAGTGGGCATGTCTGTAAAGGGGAGACTCGTGGGTATCCATAGAACCCATTTACATTCACTGATCTGGAGGTCAGAGGTCAAGGGACCCCTTTGAAAATGGCCATGACAGTTTGACATGACAAAATTTAGCGGAAGTTTGGAGCGTTATTATTAGGGATGCACCCATACCACTTTCTTTCAGAGCAAGTACGAGTACAAGTACTTACATTTGGGTACTCGCTGATACCGAGTACCGATACGAGTACTTCTCTGTGCCAAAACACCCTCGTTAACAGCCAGCTGGAGGGTGTGAGAGACACACGTCAGGCTGGGGAGTCCCTCATACGAGGCGGTGCGCCGTGACTGCTACAACGTAAAAATTGCAAATTGCATTAATGCGTTATAGAACTTACTGACCTTGAAATGAATTTGCATTAACGCATTATTATCGCGTTAACTTTGACAGCCCTTCAAAAAAAAATACTTTTCCTCTAAGCATTACAGATTTCTTGATTATACCTGACAAAGTGACCAGATCTGCTTCATCAATGGGCTGGGGCTCTTAAGCAAGATGTCTTATTAGTACAATACACGTGTGTTTTCACAGATCAACATAAGTCAGTTGTGTCATACACAAAAATATGATGGCTGCATAGACACAATGCATTACTTTACTTTTTTTTAAATTTCAAGAATTGAAATAGTCTACATGTCATGTGCAGAACTTGATACATATTTCCCCAACATTAAGCTTGACGTATGTGGTATCTCTGTAAACTTTTCACACCTAACAATACTTCGCTTGAAGATGTATAGAGAGGGACCAACCAACCGATGGGTCCGGCAGAGCTCGAGGAGTTCCATTTCCATTCCGGTACAGCACACTTCATTGAAGTGAACAGATAAGGAAATATTCTCTTGAGGCTACACCCTCCACCCCGATAGAAACTAGATCTAATAATAAGTACTGACTGGTACAGACAGACGGACAAGGGGTTGGGAAACATTCATGTTGTATTGTGTCAGGATTATAATGGGCGTGGGACTCCAGCAGAATCCATGGCTTGCTAGGTCAGTGAAATGGGAGTTAGTCATTCCAGTGGACAGAGGGCACTGGTGGCAGAGGGCAGGGCAGGAGTCACATTACATCTGTCAGTCCCGAGTCCATCCTGTCATCGCTGTTCTCCATTTTCAACAGTTGTCTTTTCTTTTTGCATCAACAGTAGAAAACAAGTCTATTAATGATATGCCACAAGCAATGTGCTTCCCTATTTTTATGATTTGACATTTCATTTTCACAAAGACAACTACACATTCTTGGTTTCACACGGGATGCAAATTCCAGTCTCCTGGGTGAGAATCCTTGTGTTTTGGTTTCCCATCCGTCGTCCCCGACCTCCACCCCTTATGGAGTTTCACATACTACAGCGCCTGACTTCCGCTTCTGCTCCTGTCATAATTACTACGGTCGCTAGAGGTCGCTGTCGTGTTCTTTTATACCTTCTTTTGATGATCTACCATGTGACTAGATGACTGACCCACATCTATGGGGCTGATAGCGGCTGCTATTTAAGCTTATTTAATAGCCTGACAACAGTCTAATCGGCCGAGCCAGCTCAGTCGCCAGGGGAAACTGTTGTACGTTACGCTGTTGCGTTACGCTGTTGCGTTACATTGTTGCGTTACGTTGTTATGTTGTTACGTCGCGTTGTTACGCTGCGTTGTTACGTTACATTGTTAAGGTTGTTACAGTTGTTATGTTACGTTGTTACGTTACGTTGTTACATTATGTTGTTACATTATGTTGTTACATTACGTTGTTCCGTTCCGTTGTTATATTCCTTTGTTACGTTCCTTTGTTATGTTCCTTTGTTAAGTTATGTTTGCGATTATTTTTTCACAAACCATTATCTTTTTTCTAACCTTAACCAAGTAGTTTTGTTGCCTAAACCTAACCAGTCGTTTATATAGCATCCACAGAGCTTTTAGAAAGGTGCCAAATAAAAGTACAGCTTTTCCTAAAAAATTATAATGATTATGAATTAATCATTTAAAAAAATTGAACGCGTCCAAAATTAACATTTTGTTTATCTCTGTGGAAGATTTCTGATGTTTGCTTCCCACATCCAGCAAGTAAGAGAAATACAGAATGTTGCCAGCCCTATCCTTTAATCAGTGCTTGTTGATTTGGTGACACCTGTGGTTACTGATGGTAACGGTAAGCGTGTTTTAACGATACATTGATTTGTTGGTAACGCCACGTTTCGACCACTGGGAGAAACAAACACAGCCTGTTATGCCAGAAATGCTGCACCTTAAAAACATGCAGAACCATAAATATCAAGTATCAAGTTTGATATAATGACAGTGTCTAAATCGAGGACTTGTTTTTCTGTGCGCGTGTATGAATGTGTCATAACTCACAGCTCTTCAAAGTGAAGCTGTAGCCTGCTGCAGTGTTTTGTTGTTGGGGACTGTGTCCTAGTTAACACTGAAGCAGCACAGTGGTTGTATATCTGTATGACTGGCTGTCTGGGCACAGCAGGTCTCTGTCTTTGAACCCATGAGACTGTCAGCTTTACGACCCCTCTCTCACTCTTCCTCCTCTCTTCCTCTCAGCATGGCTACTCTGACTCACCAGGAGACAGCTCTTAATTGGAAGGGGTGATTAAAACAAGCGTCTTATATATTTATTTATTTATTCAGCACATCAGTGGGAAGCTGCTGGCTGTGTGCTCTGTCAGGCCAGGACAGAACCGTTATAGGCTGGGAACATCTCTGAGGCAGCAGGTGCTGGAGCCATTTCCCAATCAGAAAGGTCCTCTCAACATGGATTGTTATATCAGCACGAAGGCCCTGGTTTAGATAAGCAATGCCAACAGAAAAATACTTGTTTCTGATTGCTTGGCAGGTGTCCATTAAAGTCACACACCAGGACAATGAAAACAGAGCTCCAGT
>CAKALG010041432.1:0-16105 GCA_916700815.1 Helicolenus hilgendorfi | reverse complement strand
TAAATCATAATGTCATAATGCAAACAGAAAGTGAGGTGTTTGAGTTTGTATCTCAATAGTAGCAGATACAAATTCTATAAATCATACAATTAAGTAATTCCGCTAACTTATTTAATTCAAAAGTCTCACTTAAGATATTTACCTCTTCCGTGCCTGCACCACAGGGTCACCCCGGTGATGAGGTCATCAAGGGGCTGCAGAGAGGTCATACAAACAGGAAGAAAGTCCCAGTTCTGCAGTCCAGGTGGCAAACAATCAGGTCTGCACACCTGGAGCATGTTTACTGCTGCACCAGATATAATCACCATAATGACTGGGACACCAATCCCGGTCATCACCTTCCACCTCGCCATGGAGAGGGCAAACACGAGGGATGGGAGCAGCAGGAAGCAGAGGAGGAGGTACAAAACGGCAAACCAGCGGTACCTGTGTACGTGTGAGTTATGTCAGTTTATCCTATTTAATCAATTGTGGAGATTTATTAAAAGTAAAACCTGTTACCTAATCGTACCTGGCAGTGCAGTTGCCAAGGGCACAGGCCATACGTATGGGTAAGCGGGTGGCTGGTATGGGATACCACAGCAGGATACCAAAGAGGTTAAAGAAAAAATGACACAAAGCAACCTGAAACAAAAGAGGAGGTGAGGATAAAAGAGGCCAGCATAAAAGTGAGAAAACTACAGAAAATTGAGTCAAATATGGGAGCTGATTACAAATTCCAATAAACACAGGTAAAATGCTGCCATTGTAATTTCCAAGATACCAAGGTGACATCTTCAGATGTCTTGTTTTGTCTGACCAACAGTCCAAAACACAAAGATATTTCATTTACAATTATATAAAATGGAGAAATGCTGCAAACAGTCACATTTGAGAAGCTGTAACTTTTTTGATTGATAAAAATGACTGAAACAATCCAAACGTTAATTATCAAAATAGTTGCTGATACATTATCTGTCGGTTGACTAATTAATTGATTAATTGACTAGTTATTTCAGCTATTGTTTCAATTATATTGGAAACACTAAAAAGACTAAATATTTAGTGTGCTTGCCAATTGAACAAAACGTACTTGGACTTTAATGGAGTGTAGCTAGATGATTGGTAGAGCATTGCTTGGTGGTTGCTGAGATCACTTTGCTTTTAATGTGGCATCTGTGACACTAGATGCTTTCTTAGTGTCAACTGAGATGTCACTAGGTTGTTGCTGTGGTTGTGATATTTTGGGTGTTTGGCAGGGCATGGGTGTATGGTTGCTTTGGTGTTCTACGTGCTCTGTCTGCTATGGCTGGACTAGGACTGCTGTACCAAATTTTTGTAGGTGGTCAATGGGGTGTTTCAAGCAGGTGCGACTTGTACATTACGGAATAGTTGTCAGTTTAACTTGAATCAAAACTCTGTGGCACCAATGTAATTCCCGACTTCGGTACCCAACCCTAGTTACTAGGTGGTTACTAGTTTGTTTGTGGTAGTTGCCATGGTGATTCTGTGTGGTTGGCAGATGGTTGCCAAGGTATATGAGGCTGTTCATAAGGCGACCTTAGGAAGTTGCTTGGAAGTACTGCATGTTTGCTGGAATTAATTATGTGATTGCTCTTGATATGCATTGTGACACATCGATATGTGTGTGTGCGTTTTAAGATAAACTGAAAATGATACATACTGTACACAGAAAGAGAGACATAGATAAAGATGGAGGGGACTCATTCAGCACCACAGAGCGACAAAAAGAGCGACTGTGTTTGACAGTTTTAGCAATGTGCGTGTGTATATAGGCTACCTGTGTAGCAGCAGCTAGCTTATCTCCAGGACTAGCCAGGGCTGCCAGTGTAGCTGTTGTAGTTGTTCCAAGGTTGGAACCCAACGTTAAAGGGTAGGCTCTTTCAATACTGATTACTCCAATCCCTGAGGGTTCATAATATGATTAACAACAGTTACAACAGCTTTTTCAGTAGCTCTAGTTCTGCATTTGACAAAATCTAGATTGTTGTAAATTCAAGTTAAGTTAATTTAAGTTGAGTTAAACAAAACAATAGGTCAAGACACAAGCTCAACATTAAAAAGACCAACTGTACCAGATACAGTCAGATAAAACACATCAGTATGTTACTGAGTAACCTAGCTTTCATGGAGGTTGTTACAAAGTCTTGCTTCAGGTTTAGCATAGACAATGGAACCAATAAAACCAATCACTAGACTTTAAGGAGAGTTATAAAACATTTTAAAATTTGCAGTGATCACAGCCGTTTTTTTTTAGCGTTTTATAGCTGATGGTGCAATATAATTAGTTAAGATACTTATAAGAATATGTGGGAAACTTTACCAAACAACTATGTGACAATTGATGAGATATGTCTGAAACTAAGCTAATCTCCTACCGATGGAGGATTTTTAACAAACATGCTTAACCATTATCTGCTGCAGTTCTGTTAATGCTGTACCAAGCTGTCAGGAGAGTGCTGCATGTGACTGTAAAAACACTGAGGTGGTAATCTATTTATTCTTGTAATAGATAGTAAAAGAGGAGGGAGTTGCTAGAATTTCTTGTTACAAACAGCTTATTTCCATGTACAATACATAGTAAATAAAGTAATACAAATATTGTTAAATTTCAGAAACTTTTAGGAAACCACTATTATAAATATATATAAATCACTTGACACATGATATTTCTTATAATTTTGTGTGTATTACCTATGAGAGGAGTGATGGCAGAGGTGAAGACGGAACTACTCTGAACCAAAAAGGTCATGCCTGCTCCCACTAATAGAGCCAGATAACCTGCCAGCCAGGTAAACGGGAAGGGAAAATCTACAGGACAGGACATGAGAGGGAATCTTGAAAAAGTGAACAATGTGTGCTCCTGTACATTATCATTCTTAAAGTTGAGATTTAATTCCAGATAACTGAAAAAGCTATGGGTTTAAATGTAATATTCCTACCGTGTATTACCTGTATTAACAACTTTATTAATAACACTGGCCACCTGGCCCTTCAGCAGTGAGTTGAGCAGTTTAACCAGCAGTATCAGACAGCTGCACAGCACCAACAGGGAGCAAGCCAGAAGTATCAGACCTATGGCCAAGTCTGACAAAGAGCAGTCCACAAAGAGATGCCTACCTGGGCAGACAGACAGACATGTGATGTCATGAGGAAATAACTTTGGTTGAGTGAGAAACAAAATTTAAGTACCAAGTTATAAAGGGAGGAAAGCTACTCTCTGAGGCAAAACTTCAAACTTTGTAATCAGTGCGTTTCATTTGCAGTGCATTTTAATGATTGTTGAGTGATGCACAAGTTAAAGCTAGTGATTAAAACACATAGGAAGGGAAAATGTATGAGAGAGGAGAGATGTTATTCTATCACATAAAGCTTAAACACTTAAAAACAAATACTTAAACCGTAGAAATGGCATACATTTCTGTGTATGTTCTGAAAGGTTGTGTGTTCCCCAGGATGTTTCATTGTCCTGTGAGCAATGATAAACAGGTAGAATGCAGACTGAGGCAAAGACATGGTGGGACAATTTCAAAATGTAACTTATGTAGCAGTAACATTTTTTAGTACACTTTTAGTTTTGCAAATCCAATATATGAGCATGATGTGCATAACCAACGTGGTCTCATAAAGTTTTGTAAAATGAGCAGAGTGTCCTTCAGCAAACTAAAAGTGAGACAAAGAAGAAACGGGCAGCAACATTGTATCGTACCAGTACCTTCAAGGTTGTACTTTGACACCAATGCCTCACCAGACTCTTGTTCCTCACACTCTGGTCTCCTGTAGCGATGGCTGTAATGACTGACCGATCCAGCTACACAGAGAGAATTATCGGTTAGAATTTCAGTTTATTGCTTATATCACTTGTCTAGAGAGAGATTTCACAAGAAATATAGGGATGGTAATATTACCTACCGGCTCTGTAAAGGAGTTATTTTTTCTTTGGTAACCAACTTGTACGTTTGGGCGTTTCTTCCTATATATTTAATAATTGTATTTATTTAACATGTGCCATTTCGCAGGAGACCACTTTCTCTCAGTTTCCTCTACTTGGTTGGGTTTGCAAATTCAGTTTTTCAATTTAAAGTGGAGGCTGTAATGTTTGCTACTACTTGCCCAAAACTGCATGTTACTATCATAAAGTGGGTATGTCTGTAAAGTGGAGACTCGTGGGTACCCATGGAACCCAATTCCATTCACATATCATGAGGTCAGAGGTCAAGGGACCCTTTGCCAAAATTTAGCGGAAGTTTGGAACCTTATTTAGCCTCCTTCATGACAAGCTAGCATGACATGGTTGGTATCAATGTATTCCTTGGGTTAGTTTCATATGATACCAGGATCTTGCCAATCGCAAGTTGCATTAATGCGTTAAAGAAATTAGTGGCGTTAAAACAAATTTGCATTAACTTGTTATCGCTTTTAACCTTGACAGCCCTAGTTTTACTGAATTTGCCTCTGTATCTGTCTTGAGTAGTAAATAAAATATTTCCTGTACTTATGGAAATACGCCAGCACAGTACCTGGATAATCATTTTAGTGAGTGGCTCAGTGAGGACTTTAAGAAGTTCCGGAGGAGCTTCTTTTCCAGTACTGAACTGTAGTGTGTCGACCATGGCCTGTGACAGTCGCCTCAACATCCCACTCGCAGCTTCCAGAGGCAGAAGCACCAGAACAGACAGCCAATTAAAACAGTCGTGGACTGTAGCTCCAGCAAATGCCCTTGAATGAAAACAATTTCAGATGTTATTTTCAGATAGACATACCTATAAAAATATAAACAGCACATACACACAGCTATACCTTTCAAACTTCTCTCTCTCCCCAGCCTGCATTAGAGCAACAATGGTATTGGTGACTGATGTTCCGATGTTGGAGCCCATGATAATAGGAATGGCTGACTGAACATCCAGCACTGTACCGAAAGACATAAATTGTATAAATTTAGATTGATTAATTGAAGTGCTGCCATTACATATTTTAAATATAGTAGTAAGATTGTTGTAGGATTGTTAACTTTAACTCACAACCAGAAGAGACGAGGCTGACTATAATGGAGGTAGAGGTGGAGGAGCTCTGAACTAACACTGTCACCAGTATTCCCACCACCAGCCCTGCCACTGGGTTAGACAGGATGACATTTTCCTGGAAGATATCTCCTGCTACCCTTCCTGGAAGGGAGAGAGAAAGAGACAGGGGGACAGCTTTGATATTTAAAATCAAGCTGAGCATCCATAAATAAAACACAGAATTACATGTCTGTAATACTACTTATGTTGCTATGATTTGTAACATATCGAGGGCTTGGAGCCAAAGGGGTGTAAATGCATTATATCAGATTTTACAGTAAAGTCAAAACAAATTTTGATCAAAATTGAATCAGCTGCTGTTACCATGTACTGAACACAATATTTTTTCTTTTTGTGTTATCAGATTCAGCATCACTATAAAAACAATATTGCTAGAGTTTAAGTTAAAAAATATTTATTAAAATTGAAAAACATACACCCTTATAATGTTTGTGCCAAGAAGGCGTATCTCACTCTTTTGCCATTTTTAAAATCTTTAACAAATATTTTTCAACTTAAACTGTTGCAATATTGTTTTTATAATGATGCTCAATCTGATAACACAAAATGATCAAATATTGTGTTCAGTACATGGCAACAGCAGCTGATTCAAGTTTGATCAAAATTTGCACTTAATTATGCCTCAAGCCCAAGTGTTTTTAGTGTGCTCTACCCACGATGCTTTGTTGAGTCAAAAAGGGCGCAAGTGAGTTTACGCCCTTTTGGCGCAGACCAAAATCTCACTTTTACTGTTAAGACTTTTTTTCCTTTAATTACAGCATATGAGTCACCATTTCAGTTGTGTAATTTTGGCACTGAAAAGATCTCACTGAAAGCTTTCATTTGATATATAATACTCATATTCACCCAAAATGGCACTTAATGCCCCTTTGGCTCCAAACCCCCAGTACCTAAATGACAATGTGAGTTACTGTGAATATTTCTATGTTGAAAGGTTGATGAGAGATGTTGATGATGAGACTGTGTACCTCCAGCTAGTTGGAAGGCAGAGCTTAAAATGTCAAGAGAGCATACAAAGAGGTACAGGAGCAGAAACGGGAGCGGGATTTTGCAGAGAGCAGATACCACAGTTTTCACTCGCTGTGTTTCCACCATGGTTAGATCCTGGAGGGCATCAGATATAGGTAATTGAAGCAGAATTAATAGTGGTTAGTGCCTGTAGTAATGGTACTGGTAGTATTTATATAAGCAGCAGTAAAAGTTATACTGTAACTTCAGTAGCAATTTCTTTACTAAGTAGTGGTATTGCTGTTGGTGTCTTGTTATTTAATGATTTATACTACCACAGCAACACGTTACCAAGAAATTAAACTAATGCAGGATGGTCATATACTGCAGTATTGTATATAAGCGCAACAAAGACCAAAGCTTTGTTTTAACATTACAAATTACAGTCACTATAAACAAAACTGTGACCCAAACACATGAATTGTAGAGCAAAATCCTTGTAATTCAAGCACATATAGTAGTTTTGTATTAATACTATTATTTCAACATACCTTGGGTTTTGATGAAATGGTGCCTCTGCTTCAGAAGGAGAATGCAGACTTAAATTGCATCTGATAGCAAGAAATAAAGAAACCAAAACATTGGAGAATGTTTTCAACGAAAAGACGAGAACAAAAGGACTTTTTGCCTCATACACTATTTATATATAGTTAAAGTAAAAGGAAAAGAGCGGCAGAATGAGACACGAACGTGAGAAAGAGAAGGAAGAGAGAAGAGGCAGAAAAAGAAAGGGAGGTGTCACTATGTAGTGTAGATTAACTCTATTAGTAGAGCATGGATTACCGGCGGTATAATGGAAAGCTAAGACTTTCTGCCTCATTCTTTCTTACATTTAATCCCTCTTTGTCTTAATCTATCAATTATCTGTGTACACCATACATTTCAGATACTCCCTTTACTACTTTACCAATAAGGCTACTATACAAAGCAGAAAATATGTGTTAAATCATCAAAGAATGATGTATAGTTTGTTTTTTCATCTTGCATAACCAAGTGTGACAAAGTGCAAACTTGTGTCAAAGCGAACCAGCCACACACAGATATTATGAGGTTAAAGTCAACTAGAGTAAAGACACGTTAAGCAGTAACATCTAGTGGTAGACCTGAGCTGATTGTATTCATGTTTGTAGACCAAAGCATCACCACCACTTTTTTATGCCTCGGATGTTTTTGGGTTGTCTGTTCGTACGTACCATTCTCATGAACGCCATATCTCAGGAATGCCTTGAGGGGATTTCTTCAAATATGGCACAAAGGTCTACTTAAACTCAAAGATGAACTGATTACATTTTTGTGGTCAAAAATCTCACCTCACAAAACACGTTTGGTCATAACTCAAGAATTCATATGCTAATTATGACAATTTCACACACGTCTAATAGGATAAAATGATGACATTTTGGACAGACATGGATGTAAACTGCAACTTGACTGGTTGACTGAAGGTGATCAACTGCAAGGCGGTCATTCTAGTTTCATATTGCCTCCCATAATTAACAGTACTTCATTCAAGTTTCTTCTTCTTTACACATGTGGGCACTTTGTTTGTGGGTACTTTCATGGCCAGGTCTTTCATCGTCAGGGTTTGCAAGGTTTTAGGCTATCTCATTTCTGCCCATGTCTTCTGCAAAGATAATCTTGAATACCACAGTTTGCAGTAGACACTAAGCTAAAACTAAAGCATTCTAATAGGACAGTCCTGCCAGAAATCCTACCTTTATGGAGGCTATAATGTTCAGTTTTTGTTGAAACTGTTGTAGAGAGGTGTTGATTCAACTTTTTGATCATTTCGGAGGATGTATTTTGCGGTGCTGTTGAATTCTATTGTGTTATACAGCAATGTTTCTGTTATTTAGACTACCCATATTGATATAATAGGGGTGGAAAAAATATTAGAAACACCGACATGAACTTGAGAACAGCCCTGTCATGACAATTAAATTTCCTTTCAGTTTTCTGACTGGCCACACCAGGTGCTGCCTATTATTGCAAACTGTGATTGGCTATCTGCCCGGTTAAAATGAAGACAGAAATGGTATATCAAAGCTATGGAGTGTTGCAGTCCTAAAATACGTAAATGAGTTAGCATTTTTGCACTTTCCCGCGTCTCGAAGTCAATGGGTTTTTGGTTGGATGTCTGAAATAAGGTCTGTGGTTAACACAAGCTTAAGAGATTTTGCGTCTACGACATAAAATACGTCATTAAATACCCCACATGTGAATTTAATGTCTTAAAAAAGGCAGTTGCTAACAAGTAACTAAATGAGACGACTAAACGTCATCACACTGAACTCTAGTCCGCCTTTAGCTTAGTAGTGGTGATGTGAAGTCATGCAACCGTGGTGTAGTTCATTTATAGCCTAATGTTAGCTTTTTACTTGTGCTGATTGCATTTATACTTCAACAATCATAGAAGTGGTGTTCATTTGTGAAGATTATCTTGCTTAACAAAATAAATCCGATTGGCTTTTTCTTGAGGAAACCAGGGCGATGCTAACTTCTGGGTTGGCCTACAAAAATACATCATCTCTGCAGCACTCTATTCGGATGTGTTTGTGTCTCGACACACCACTGCAGCTTTTGTTTGTGTTTGAAACCCTAAGAATATCTACTGAGATTACGTCACAGTACAAAGGGCATTACTGTATCCCATATATAAGACTATTTCACACAAAGATAACACAGAAGACAGCAGCAGTAGCAAGAAGAGAAATCTGGGATTATGAATGATTATGATGAAGCCACGGCCTTCCTGGGTCATTGGGGACGTTTCCAAAAGATTGTCTTTTTCCTGCTCTGTGTCAGCACTATCCCCAATGGAACTGGAACTTTATCCATTGTCTTCGTGGCTGACATTCCCAGTCATCAGTGTATGGTTCCTGAAGTGAACCTGACCCAAGACTGGCTCAATGCCATCATCCCAATAAAGGTATATTATTGTACAATTGTACACAACTGTCAGAAAACTGTTTGTTAGGACAAATAGATTGCTTCCTTCTAGTGAAAGTTTACCAGACTGACCTATAAATCATGACAATATTATGTTACATTTCGCTTAAGGTACTTCAATCATTTCTTTGGGACAAGTATATTTGTATATGATCATTCTTTATAGAATGGTACAGTATGTCTTCTTACAGGCACTGTGGATTTACAGTGAACCTACTGTGAAATTTGCATGTAGTAGAATCCTAAAATGGATAATGGAACAGCTAAAGTATGTTTTTATAAAGGGTTGATGTATGGGGAGCTAATTTTGCCATGAGATGGAATGAGCTAGAAACATGAAACTTGGCCCAATAACTGGAAATGATGTGCATGTGCTTTTCATGGAATATGACACCAATCGACCACCTGGTGGCGCTGTAATTAACGCCCAGGGTTGATGTATGGGGAGCTAAGGAAACAAAAATACTTTTAAAACAACTTTCGTACGCAAACACCTGCACTTTGCACTTTTTGCACAGGAATATTTACAACTTTTAGCCATGCTAGCAGCATTGCGATTGCAGTGTCGGCTGGACAGTCAATCATTTTCGTCCAGACTGAAGTAACTCAAAAGCTATTTGATGGATTCTGTCATGTTACTTGTAATAGTGAAGAGAGAGTCTGTGGGATTACACATGTAGATAAATATATGTATTCAGTGCCTTTATTGGGTATTAACTTGCTTTCATGTGTGTATTGTCAAAAAAATAGACTTGAAGCGTAAATAAACGACACACGCTGTCACTGCTAGTAAAGTTTGTCATCGTTACTGTTAGGTGGTGAATGGGGAACAGGAGCTGAGCAGATGCAGCAGGTATAGGCTGGACGTGGTCAGAAATCTCTCTGCACAGGGATTGATTCCTGGCAAAGACGTCAACCTCACTGACCTGGAGCAGGAGGGCTGTGTGGACGGGTGGATCTACAGCAAAGACATCTACCAGTCCACCATAGTCTCTGAGGTGAGAGTGAGTGTTTGTGTGCATGATGCAATAGTTGTAGTTAAGGATCATAACATTAACGTCAGTGTATTTAATTTTTCCAATATTCTTTGCAATATACAGTGTATAAGAAGTGTGACTGCTTTGTGATTGCATTTTTCCTAAATGTCTGTTTAATGATTGGATATTCTAGTTTGATCTGGTGTGCAGTGATCACTGGAAGCAGCCGTTCACCACCACCGCTTACTTTCTTGGAGTTCTTGTTGGATCTTTCTTCTCAGGACAGATCTCAGACAGGTACTGGGAACACACACTCAGTGTGATGCATATATGCAGTGCTTTGAAAAGATACTTTTGAACCTATTTATATAGTTATTTTTTGATAAATAATATTCAATACTTTATTCCGAAAAAGAGCAAAAAACAAACCTGAATAAGAAATACATCTTTCACTGTAATGTCATTTAAATAATTTAATATGTTATATTTATTCTGTTTAAAATTACTTTAACCTGTGTTAATAATAGCACATTAATAGTTAACGGCGCTAACAGTGCAAACAATGGCAACACTGCTGACAGAGCTAACAGTGTTTACCTGAGGGGTAACCGGAGGGTGGGAACTACGCTTCCGCAATGACGTTGTCAGTCGGGATGCCGTTGCCAGCTGTAACCGCCGTATCAGTGTAGTGCAGAGTGGCGGCCATGATCTAGTCAGTGGGGCACGCTCACTGACTAGTGCACTAAAAGGCACACACGCCTGGCTATGTAAACAAAGCACAGAGAAGCTCAGATTACAACACACACAGAGGGAGAGAAACTTCATTCTCTGCTCAGGTAGACATTACTCCTCTTTATCTTTACATAGCAAATAGTTGTTTGATACTATATTAATGCTCTGGATGTAGCATATCTACGTAACTTTCTGAGCAAAAATGCCAAAAGATTTTTGATTAGAGTTTCTCACGTATGAAATATTTTTTTTTCTCCTTGCTACTATATTATTGGTGGCTCTCTCAATATAGATATGGAAGGAAGCCTGTATTCTTCGCAGCCATGGCAGCTCAGACGATTTTTACCTTTGCTCAAATCTTCTCCCCTTCATGGCCGGTGTTCGCCATCCTCCTCTTCTTCGGTGGTTTGGGACAGATCGCCAACTACGTAGCTGCTTTTGTGCTGGGTACATCTAAACGCCTCCTGCTGTAACAATTGGCACAATATTTGCTCTACATTAGATGTATTGGATAAGCTGTTTATACGATCATGCTCCCCTCTTTGTATTTCTCTCTCTCTCTCTGCAGGAATGGAGATCTTACCTGGCAATCTACGGGTCCTGTTCTCATCACTGGGTGTGTGTCTGTTTTTTGCCTTTGGCTACATGACGCTGCCACTCTTTGCTTACTTTTTAAGGGACTGGAAATCTCTCCTGCTGGCTATCTCTTTGCCTGGCCTGCTTTACATCCCCCTCTGGTGGTAGGTTGTACTCATAACATCTCATTACAGCAACAGTAGCATTTGTTGCTGTTCAGAAATTAGTTTTTTATTATCATTGTTTGTGTGAACATTATAAATGCTCTCTCAAAAACCAAAAAATAATTTTACGAACAAAGGTGTAATGTTATCAAGCTCTACATTTAGGATTTAGCTCTGTTAAATGGCCAGCTGACTTTTAAATCAACTACATAACTGTCTGAGTTCCTGGAAAAAAGTATTACTTGTACTGTTAGTATGCTGTTTATTTTTCTTTTTAAAGGCTATGTCTGATATCTGGCCTCACCAGGGGCTTCACAAAGATAGATAGATGTTGACTGTGGCTTAAATCAGGTCTTTGAGGAGTTCTAGGGGGGTCCCCAGCAAAAAAGCGAATAATTTTTCACTCTAATTCCATCCATAAGTAACACAATGCCAGAATGTATGAATGTTTTGTCATGGGTTTCATACACTTTTGGTAATAAAACATCCAAAAGCAAAAATCAGATGGGGGACCATGTGACAAAATCTTATCAAATGGGGCTACGTGGTCTAATTTGTGTCAGTTTAGGGGTCCTGGAGATGAAAAAGTTTGTGAACCACTGGCTTAAATAGTCAGACTTCAGATAGATGTCTAAATTCATCTGTTGCACAAAGCTGACTAGTTCTTGACCATCTTAAGTAGGACTAATTTGCCAGCAATTTTGAGTAAAGTCTATTTTTCAAACTAAAAAACATGACTTAGCAACTGTGTCGTTTGGAAAAAATCAACAAGGCCATTTCACTTTATTTTAACAGTAAATCGTATTAATCTCACAGTCAACAAGAGCACCAAAGGCTCAGGATTTTCTTGGGAAAACAAAGCGCACTGCGGTCTCAAAAAACTTGTTACATATGGAAAACATGCCTCTTAGTTCTGAGTTAGCCCTGGGAGGTAGGTGGCTAACTTTTTGTCTTTATTTTTGTGGAACTGTTTAACTTGCATGAGACTAATCTAAAAGCAAAAATAAGACTGGCCTAACAGTACAGACCAGTCTAAATTATCTTTGTAAAACCGTCCCCTGAACTTGTCTGTGTTTAATACTGATGCAGGTTCATCCCAGAGTCTCCTCGGTGGTTGGTCTCTCGGGGACGAATGAAGGAGGCTGATGCCATCGTGAGAAGTGCAGCTAAGCAAAACAAAGTTGAGGCTCCACAGATCATCTTTCAAGATTACCTTGTAAATTGGACCACACAAAAATGCACAAAAAGATTACAAGATCTCTTCCAATGTAATGGATGGGGACAAAATCTACTTGGAAAAAAGTGAGCTTGGAAAAATATGATTTTATGACGCCTTGTTGCAATTAACTGACTTCAGTCAAATCTCATGTAGAAAGATGACTTTGTGGTAGCTCGGTTACAGAGATGAGAGCCGTTCAACAGTTTATTGTCCTAAAGTAGTCGATTGACACGGATGAAAACAATAATCAGTAAGCAAAGGTACTCCAATAAACTTAAACTTTATTACAATCATCCTATAGATACAGGCACATACAGTACAAAGTTCAGCTCTAATTCACCCTTGAACACAGAAACAGCAACTCTGAGGCGACTCCTCTGGTTGCAAAAATAAGTCTGATTATATAGAAGTCTAATGAGAAAATGAGCCTACTTCTCACTAGATGTATTACCTCAGTAAACATTGTAAACATGAGTTTATGGTCTCAATCACTAGTTTTAAGTCTTCTTCAATACAGCATGATGTTCATTTAGTAAATTATGGTCCCATTTAGAGTCAAATAGACCATAAAGCAGGGTATGATTTAGGGTGGGGCTACCTTGTGATTGCTAGGTCACTACCAACTGGCTCCTTTGCGTCGAAAGGAGCCAGTTGAGGTGGTTCGGGCATCTAGTAAGGATGCCCCCTGGGCGCCTCCCTTGGGAGGTGTTCCAGGCACGACCAGCTGGGAGGAGACTACGGGGAAGACCCAGGACTAGGTGGAGAGATTATATCTCCACTCTGGCCCGGGAACGCCTCGGGATCCCCCAGTCAGAGCTGGTTAATGTGGCCCGGGAAAGGGAAGTTTGGGGTACACAGTAAGACATGGGTGACAACATTGTTCTGCGCATAAATGCATTCTTACGGCCTTTACACACCGGCGGCATAAAAGACACGAAAATGTGAAATACTCGCCTGTAAATATTATATGTCTAGCGCTTTTATTGTGAAAGGTAAGGATGGAAGGAGTGGATCTGGTCTGTGCTGTCTTTGCCAAGTTTGAAAGTAGTAATAAAGTTTGCTGTCTTGATTCGGACTACGGAGCCTCCATGTTGTTTTATAATAAAGGCGCAACTCAACAAGTTCTGAACAATGTTTTTGGTTCAGGTCGGTATCTTCATCCTGGTAATGCGTAGCGTTTATTGATGGTGTTTTGTCTTGTGGTTATGTAATGTGGTTATGTTTATGTTACGGTTGGTGGGAATGCAGCAGGGATGTCCGCCTCTGTCCCTCACTATGGTGGGATTCATATGAACACATAATGGATGCAGGTGTGAGAGAGTGTCCTGTTGACTGACATGTTAGCCCTCCCCACAGTGGCGTTGACTTCCTGCCACAGACAAAGGACTGGATTCCTCATAGGCCTCCATGTGGATCTGGTTTATTGTGCCAGACAGGCATTAGCTCTCAGACAATGACAGGCCTTGTGTCTCAGTCCATGTCTCTGTAGCTCACCATCACTCTCTATCACATGCTCTTCTTCTTCTTCTTCTTCTACTACCCTTCTCTCTCAGTCTCTCGCTCCCTCTGATAAGCTCCCCCCCCCCCCACTAGTGATGCTCCAAAAAAGATACATGCTGTAACAACTGGTCATTGTTTAAACAGACATCTGCAAGACCTCGGAGCATAGACGCACAGAGTCGCTGTTTTGTAATAGGAAGAAAACAAAGCAATAATAAAGGCTTCTTGTGAAATAAGTAAACTATGTTGTGTGGTAATTTGGTTTCTGGTGGGTCTGTTATGCAAAAGGTTTTCACAGCTGAAAGACATAAACAGATGGGTGAAATGTCATGAGGCTTAAGTTTGAATCAGTTTTAATTAGGGCTGTCAAAGTAAACCCGACAATGACGCGTTAACGCAAATTAATTTTAACGGCACTAATTTCTTTAACGCATTAACGCAACTTGCGATATTTAATTAACCTCTTAAAAATCTGAGGGGCTGACGATCTTTCAGAGGCAAGAAAGACAACTATTATTATTACCGTAGCTTTTTTGTCTGACCACTAGGGGTTAGGGAAAAAATCCACACAGCATAGTATCGCAATATTTTGTATGGGCCTTTAATTATATAAACTATTGCCAGGTGCCACTGTAACGAGATAATCAATGTCATTCACTTCATCTGTCAGTGGTCTTAATGTTATGGCTGATCGGTGTATAACTTTTTTAATAACCTGTCTCTCACTAGATATTTTATCACTTGAAACTGGCAAAATTATCAATTTACATGCAATAAAAGATCAGTTGATTTGATTAACTAATAGGATTTTTATAAGATTTTACGCTGCACTGGTCCAACTGCAACTCACTTCTAATGGGAAAGCAGTCATCAGCTGATGATGTTCACATTGACCTTGCACACATGTAGGGCCACTTGAGTACACATAAAGCATTACTCCACTGGGTGCAGAGTCTGAAAAACATGAAATACCAGCTTTTTAAGAAATAACAAACATATTTTAATTATTTTCAATGTGATGTAGTGTGTCAAGTCTATGTGAGGGTCCTCTGCTAAACATATCCATTTATCATCATATGTAAGTGTGCACATCATTTACTTTTCCCGCCATAAGAGATGGGTTAAAAGTCATCGCTTAAGTTTAAATCTGCTTTAAATGATTATTATTATCATAAAGTAATCTTTGACAATTGTAATATAGAGTAAAAAAAACAAAACAATATTTGATAGTGTAGAAAGACTATTTCAACATTCACGACTGTATGGTTCTCACGGTATGGTTTCTCTGGCATCCTGGACGTAAAGTAGAGCAACACCAACAGTTCCCACAACAGGAACATAATCTGGGGTTCACTGCCATATTACGCTACATATCACAGGAGATTAGGAATTCAGTCTCAGAAACACCTGTGACATTAGATGCCAGCTTGGTGACCCACTATCATTTCCTCAAACAGCTTTGGCAGCGTTGTATCAGATCCTCTATTTTTAGCTCAGTTATTTACACCTCAGTTGATTGTCTTCTTATCTAATGATAAAACATTAACAGAGAGAATCAGAGAAAAACCTCTCCTGGTTCCTCCTGTGAATCTTTTGCACCAAGGTCTTCCAGAAATGTATCGTCTTTGTAACGCCGCGTAGGACCTTGGTCCTCAGACGCAAGTGTTTGTTTTGTAAGGATAAGAAATAATAAAGTAATAATGAGGACACAAGGACTTTTTGATAAATTAGTAAAAACAGTTTTGGTCAGATTGGACAACAATTTGATAGGAAGGTGAAGTTTTCAGTGGGTTTGTTAATAGGCCTTTAAAGCAGATACATGATTGGTGAAATATCACCACCTTAACCCTATTTAGCGACCTAGCGTGCTATGAATCCACAAAGCGGATTAAA
>CAKALG010041431.1:0-14412 GCA_916700815.1 Helicolenus hilgendorfi | reverse complement strand
GTGGTGCTGGAGGCCAGGGCGATGCCATCTAGAGTAACTATATCATTAGATAATTTGTTTCGGAGGCGCTCAGGGCCAAGTACAATAACTTCAGTTTTGTCTGAGTTTAACATCAGGAAATTGCAGGTCATCCAGGTTTTTATGTCCTTGAGACATGCTTGAAGTTTAGTTAACTGGTTTGTTTCGTCTGGCTTGATCGATAGATATAATTGGGTATCATCTGCATAACAATGAAAATGTATGGAGTGTTTTCTAATGACATTGCCTAAGGGAAGCATATATAAGGTAAATAGAATTGGTCCAAGTACAGAACCCTGTGGAACTCCGTGACTAACTTTGGCGTGCATGGAGTACTCATCGTTAACATGTACAAACTGAGATCGATCTGATAAATAGGATTTAAACCAACTGACTGCAGTTCCTTTAATGCCAATTAAATGTTCCAGTCTCTGTAATATGATGGTCAATGGTGTCAAAAGCAGCACTGAGATCTAGCAAGACAAGTATAGAGACAAGTCCTTTGTCCGATGCCATTAGAAGGTCATTTGTAATTTTCACTAGTGCTGTCTCTGTGCTATGGTGCACTCTAAATCCTGACTGATAATCTTTGAATAAATGATTGTTCTGTAGAAAGTTACACAGCTGACTTGAAACTGCTTTCTCAAGTATTTTGGAGGTAAAGGGAAGGTTAGATATAGGTCTATAGTTGGCTAGGACCTCTGGATTCAGGACTAGGACGCCATTGGCCTTCCCAGGAAATGGTTTCTTTCTCTCAATTGTTGCACAAGTAGTAGCCTGGCTGTTCACACCAGAAGCATTTCTCCTCTCTGGTCAACAAGCGATTCTGCTACGGCTGCGGGCGGAGAGAGCAGAGGAGACATGCTGCAGAGCCTCGTTGCATCAGCCTGTGCTGAGGCAGGAAAAGCCAACACTAAGATCAGATCTAAATCATGTTCATGGAGAGACCTTCGTCTGGCTAACATTACTGCCAAGCAGCTGAAATATAGAGTGATATTGTGCTTTTAGCTGACGTGTGTCGCCTTACTGTTTTGAGCGATGCTCGTTCAGGTATATTTAGAACGAGCAAGCGCGAGCCCGACGCTGACTTTCGTTGATTTCACGGCCACAGGTGTCGCTGTTAAGAAGCATTTCTGAAAGTTACAAATAGTCCCTTTAATAGGCTAATTAAAAAATAAATGTGTACCTCAAATACTGTAGTTTACTTTCCAGATTCATTTTGAATTGAGATAAATTGTGTAACTTGTAACCACTATGCCGATGTGGTTGTTGTTGATTTGGACAAAATGACAAATGATAAATATTTGTAAAAAATTATTTAAAGAAACTTTAAAGTGTTCAATTTCAGAACAGTATTTGGTGTGGTGTAATTGTGCCAGCGCACCTCCCGGAAGGGCGCCAGAAGTAGGGGGATACGAAGTGTAGAAGGGACCATTTGGCCCCTCACATTTACTGCCCTGATAGTCTCTAATTTACTGAAGAAGACTTTTGGTCAGGGACCTTCTTCAAGTATCCTTAGAAGCCTGAGCACTAATGCTACATGAAGACACTTTCTATTTGACTGAAAAGAATGTCTGGATTATACACAATACAGGTCTTTGTGAATTCATGAGCAGGTAAACAACTCCCGGATTAATTCAAAACAGTAGCTAGAAAAACCTGCAGTGATATGTTTGACTCCAACACAGAATACTGTTACAGTAGTTTAATTATCCTACAAAAGATAGAAGAAGTCAGGCGGACATAGTTGATATCCATGCATTTTTGATAAAACATTCAATCAGTGGTTTCATTTGTACATTTTGTAAATATGAGCACTTCTGACTGCATCACGCTTTTACATCGAGGGATTTGACCACATTTGATGTGGTTTTAAAAAAATTGCATTGGACAACATGGAGTTTTCTACCCACACACCGCTCTCATTTCAACACTGATTCAATATCAGAAATGTCCATAAAGATTTCATTTCCTTAGGCATTGTTGAAACATTTGTGCCATACGTTATGCCATAAAGACATTATAAAGAGAGACTTTGCATTTATAATTCAGAACTGAAAAATGCAAGGCGGTCCTTTTTCTCTGACATCATCACCAAAAACAATAACAATGCACGTGCCCTGTTTGCTACTGTCGACAGGCTAACAAACCCTCCTGTGTCAGTAGCCTCTGAACTTTTATCCACCAGGGCCTGCAATGAATTTGCATCCTTTTTTACAGAAAAAATTCACAAAATCAGACAAGCAGTCACTTCCTCCATAGCAGGTACAGGATGTTTGTTTCCCCTGCGTCCACTTAAACCTGGCGCAAATAACATGACACAATGTTATCCAATAAATCAGACATACCTGGAGGAAATCATACAACATGTAAAATCCTCCTCATGCTGCATTGACATTCTGCCAACAGACCTTTTTAAAAAAGATCAGATTGTATGGTCTCAGAGCTTTTACAGATTGTTAATGCATCTCTTGTTTCAGGAGTCTTCCCACAGGCCTCATCAAACCGCTCCTCAAAAAGAACAATCTGGACACATCAATAGCAAATAATTACAAACCAATATCAAATCTTCCACTCTTGTCTAAAATAATTGAAAAAACAGTTTTTCAACAATTAAATAGCTTTCTGGCACTAAACAACTCTTTTGATGTCTTCCAGTCAGGTTTTCGACGAAACCACAGCACTGAGACTGCTCTTGTTAAAGTCTTCAATGACATCCAATTGAACACAGACAGTGGTAGAACTACGGTTTTAGTTTTATTGGATCTCAGTGCCGCATTCGACACGGTTGACCATAATATATTACTAGACCGACTGGAAAACTGGGTGGGTATTTCTGGCATAGCACTCAGCTGGTTTAAATCATACCTTAAAGACAGGGATTTCTTTGTGTCTATAGGTAATTGCAAATCTGAGCTGAACAAAATCACATGCGGAGTTCCCCAAGGCTCCATCTTGGGGCCTCTTTTGTTTAACATCTACATGCCCCCACTGGGTCAGATTTTTGAGAACAACAAAATAAATTACCATAACTATGCAGACGACACACAAATTTACATAACTCTATCACCAGGAGACTACAGTCCAATACAAGCACTGAGTGAGTGCATTGAACAAGTCAATAATTGGATGTGCCAGAATTTTCTTCAGCTGAACAAAGACAAAAATGAGGTCGTAGTTTTTGGAGCCAAAAAAGAAAGATTAAAGGTTAGTGCTCACCTACAATTGGTAATGTTAAAAAGCTTGGACCAAGCCAGAAACCTTGGTGTAGTCATGGACTCTGACCTGACCTTTAACATCCATATTAAGACAATAACAAAGACAGCCTACTATCACCTGAAGAATATAGCAAGAATTAGAGGACTAATGTCTCAGCAGGATTTGGAAAAACTAGTCCATGCATTTATTTTCAGCCGACTTGACTACTGTAACGGCGTCTTTACTGGTCTTCCTAAAAAATCGATCAGACAGCTGCAGCTGATTCAGAACGCTGCTGTCCTCACTAAGACCAAGAAAGTGGATCATATCAGTCCAGTTCTGAGGTCTCTACACTGGCTGCCTGTCTCTCAGAGAATTGATTTCAAAATACTGTTGCTGGTTTACAAAGCACTAAATGGTTTAGGGCCAAAATATATTTCTGATCTTCTGCTGTGTTCTGAACCATCCAGACCTCTCAGATCATCTGGATCAGGTCTGCTTGGTGTCCCCAGAGTCACAACTAAACACGCAGAAGCAGCATTCAGTTTTTAAGCACCAAATATTTGGAACAAGCTCCCAGAAACCTGCAGGACTGCTACAACTCTGAGTTCTTTTAAAACAATGCTTAAAACGTTCCTGTTTGCAGCTGCCTTTTATTAAACCAGATAATGATCTGATACCGCACTAGAACTTTTACTCTTTTGTGTTTTATGCTATTTTAGCTTCTATCCTAGCTTTTATTTTTAGCTTGTTTTTATTTTCCAATCTTTAATGTTTTAATGTTTTAATGTTTTTATAACTGTTTTAATTATGTCTTAATGTTCTTTTGCACTTTGCCACAGCAAGTGTAAAGCACTTTGAATTGCCCTGTTGTTGAAATGCTATACAAATAAAGCTGCCTTGCCTTGCCTTACTAGCAAGATTAGTACAGTTTCCATGTCTAGACATCTGCAGAATATGTTACAGACAGTGAAGGTGATCTAGTGACTGTATATTAAGATCATACCAGCAATACTTTACTACAGTTTCCATGTCTTTCTGTAGAATATGTTACGGAGATGAAAAAAAGTAAAGACTTATTTTTAAATCAACACTTCCTGCTTTCATTTCAAAATAAAAGCCCTCGGGCGTTTTTTCTATGGACAGTATTCCTTCATTTGTTAACACAAGGCTTTTATTCTGAAATATGAGCAGTCAGTGATGTGGAAGATGAAGTGACTTGGAGAGCTCCATGAATTGATAAAGTATGGGATTTAAATCAACACTTCCTGCTTTTATTTCAAAATAAAAGCCCACAAGCTTTTTTTCTGTGAACAGCGTTCCTTCATTTGTTAACACAAGGCTTTTATTCTATGTCGTAGAACATAGGGTGATATAAATGATATTTATAATGAAATTAAATGGCCATTAAAAGGCTAACTCTATGTAGAAAGAAAGGGCTGGCAGCAGCAGCAGACACGCAGCTGAAATGCAGCTGGTGTGAACACCCGATGCCTTATTATTATGCGTTATATTCCCAATCTTGTATTTAGCACCTTTTAAAAGTTCTTCAGTGAGTTATCCTCACTCCCTGACTCTCTTAGTCTTATTCTGGAAACACAAGAAGAATGATGTGTATGAAAAGAGCATTAAGTTAGCAAATATCAAACTAGCTAGTTAACATGAGGCCTGATGGAGAGATGGCCCGGTATAAGTGGTTTTGTTGCAGGTCAGGGTCATATCGGGAGTCTCCATGTGTAGCTCGACAGGTCCAAGTGGTTATTTTGCTTGAATGTGATGTGAGATGATTTTCCCACTATCCTGAAGTGGAATGTGATCAGGACAGTGATAGGCTTAAAAACTGCCTGTGACCCTGGATGACCCCTAACAACTGCTAACGACCAGAGCTGCCGGGATGCTTGGGGCGAGCAATGTCAGACAAATTCTGCGAGACACTCTTGCAATCCAGGTGTGGCACGCAGTCTTCTCTTCTCTCTGAAATACCTCCAGAGCCCTCATAGATGTGCCAGCTTGGATACCAGGCTTCTTTTCACAGGTCATGCAACCTCGAGTCACCACTTTCATTTTTCCGACATCTGTGTTGCTTGTTTGTTTGGTAAACATGTTACACCTGTCAGAGGAATGCTAACGGGCTAAAGTCCAGCAGCATTTATTATAACCTGCAGCACTTCTTCTCACCTCCCTCGTTTTTCCATCTGTTTCCCTCGCAGCAGTGAATACAGGAAGTGTGAAGGAGTGAATGTGTGAGGGAAAGTGTGCATGTGTTTCTTCACGCATGTACTGTATGTGGATGTGTCGGCAGCAGGCTACTGGGCTGTTGTCTGGTAATAGAGATATTATTCATCCCTCCCCTAGCTGTCACTGCTGTGTCTGGAACGTATTCCTGAACTGTGGGCTATGGGACACCTGGAGAACTGTCAAATCCACTAACCCTCCCAACTATGCACAATGTTTCAGAATGGTCAACCTTTATCTGACTCACTTACCTTATATTTTTGTGTACAGTGAAATAAGAGCAGCAAGTAATGGGATTCTTTCATATTATTTTCCTTTTTTATGTATTCAAAGAAGGAATCGTGTAAATGACACGATTCCTTCTTTGAAGTTCTTTGATTTGTTACATGATGTAACTTCTCATGATGGGAAATAATGAGGGATATAGTGGAATTTTTGAACATTAAAGATTTTTTCTGCCTTAAAACTTTTAAACTCGGGTACTGTGAATCCCAGAACCACCAAATTTAGCAGATTTATGTTATGATATATTTTTCAGACAAAAATATCACGCCAACTCTCTGAGTCAACAATAATTGCTAAACCGCAAAGAATGAATTCTGCTTTATTTCCCTTACAGATAGCTTTCCTCCAGTGGTAGAACAAGTATTTACATACGTCCCATATTGTGTGTGTGTGTGTGTGTGTGTCTTTACTAACAGGCTATGTACCACAGTCCTTTAAAGTAGCTGTAATTAAACCTCTTCTTAAAAAGCCCACTCTAGATCCAGAGGTCCTAGCCAACTATAGACCTATATCTAACCTTCCCTTTACCTCTAAAATTCTCAAGAAAGCAGTTACCAGTCAGCTGTGTGACTTTCTACAGAACAATCATTTATTCGAAGATTATCAGTCAGGATTTAGAGTGCACCATAGCACAGAGACAGCACTAGTGAAAATTACAAATGACCTTCTAACGGCATCTGACAAAGGACTTGTCTCTGTACTCGTCTTGCTAGATCTCAGTGCTGCTTTCGACACCATTGACCATCACATCCTATTACGGAGACTGGAACATTTAATTGGCATTAAAGGAACTGCAGTCAGTTGGTTTAAGTATTATTTATCAGATCGATCTCAGTTTGTACATGTTAACGATGAGTCCTCCATGCACGCCAAAGTTAGTCACGGAGTTCCACAGGGTTCTGTACTTGGACCGATTCTATTTACCTTATATATGCTTCCCTTAGGCAATGTCATTAGAAAACACTCCATAAACTTTCATTGTTATGCAGATGATACCCAATTATATCTATCGATCAAGCCAGACGAAACAAACCAGTTAATTAAACTTCAAGCATGTCTCAAGGACATAAAAACTTGGATGACCTGCAATTTCCTGATGTTAAACTCAGACAAAACTGAAGTTATTTGGCCCTGAACGCCTCCGAAACAAATTATCTAATGATCAGCAACAAACACCTTTTACATCACTTATCCTCATTTCCATTCAGTCACATGAGGCTGATCATTCCTGAACGTCGGGTTGATGAGTTACATCATTTACATTTTCCCTTTAGCCTAATAAATAATGTCCAGTGTTCAAAAGACACCATAGTCATATTCTGAGTTATTAAATAATTAACTCACAATCGGAATATCAATAACTACAGAATCTAATAATGAATAAATAATATAAAGAGCACTTGTCTTTATTAGTACTAGTACAGTTCAGACACAAACAGCTGTTAAAGCTGACTGACAGCTGATCCAGCTGTGATCAACTGACTCTCTTTCAAATTCAAATTCAAATTCAAATTCAAAAGGGCTTTATTGGCAGGGGAAACATATGTTTACATTGCCAAAGCAAGTGGGAAATAAATACAAAAATGTACATACAATAAGTAAAGATCTACTAAAATATAGAAATGTGTATAGAGAGCAGTGTAACGTTGCAACATTATAAAATTCATAGATAAAAATAGGTGAAGTTTAACTTAAAAATACAAACAGAAAACATTGATTTTGCTCTTATATATACAGTATATACAGGTAAGTTAAGATAAAAGAAAAAAAAAATTGGACATTGCAGTTAAAAAATATAAATACAATTAAGTGAGAACTGTGTAAACACTGCAACATTTTTTTTAAGAAATGTATTTAAAGGTATGTGTTCTGTCTATGTACAGTTAGTCTATGTACAGAGATAACAGTGCAAATCATTGGTCAGCGCAGGAATACACAGATCTCTCTCTCAATTCAGTTGAATTGACTCTCTTTGTCTCTCCATTGTCTTCTTGCGTCTGTCAGTGTGGATGTTGGATGTTTTCAGGGCCGGTGTCTATGCCTTCCCAGCCCCTGTATTCTGACACTTGATACTAAACTAATGACTACTGACATGTAGGCTCGTAGCCCTGGGGTCTGAACACGGTGTGGCTGGTGATTGGAGACAATGACTTCAGGTCATAGTTGTGTCCCAGTGAAACGGAAGTTAGAGCATCTTTAGCTTCTGTACTGTGACGTATTTCCCTCCTTTAGCATCCTCCGGCGGACTTTTGCTGTCCCTTGAATGAGAGACCACAGCCACATTGTTTTGGAAATGAAAACAAAGTTTGAGTCACAATGGGCCTCGTTCACCAATATCTTCCTAAGTTTGTTCTTAAATTTGTTCTTGAGAAAGATCCTAACAAAAGTCTGCGTCAGAATAATAAATTGATAGTGCATGCCAGTGAAAACGCCCTGCCAATCCCCATAAAAGGGCATGAGACTGCAGGGACGTGTGCACACAGAAATTGAAAAGAAAAGTTGAAAGAATTAAGTCAAGAATGCCAAAACGAACCTAAAGAAGGTGGAGCACCGGACTCCAAACGTTAAAAAAACTCCAATAGTTCTGAAGTAGAGGAGCTTCTGTAGGAAGTGAACACCAAACGAGCCGTCGTACTTAGCAGTATCAGTAATGGATAGAAAATAACACACAAAAAGATGCATGGGATGCTATTACTCGTTCGGTGTTGAAGTGTTGTTGTAGTGTTTATTTATTTTAAAAGACCATAATGCTTTGCAAAACAATGAAAATGATCATTCAAATATTATGAATGTAATACTAAAATATTGTTGTATTTTGAATCCTATATTATACAACTGTAGAATTGAAGAAAATGCGAAAACCAATTATTTTGCACAAATATGTCAGCAGAACTTACATTTTAAATGTGCTCATGAGTATGCATAGATTTAAGAAGACATTTCTTCATAAGAACGGTTGGTGAATGAGGCCTGTTTGCTTCTTTTGTTTTTCTGGGAGCTCTGCATTAGGGTTGCTAGTAGGATATAAAGGGGAGCAAGTCTTATGCTAGCTACTAGTGTATACCAGTCATTTCCAAAGACTGGGTCGCAGCCCCCAGTGGGATCTCAGGAGATTTTATTACCGTTGCCAAATAAATTGAATGAATTTCTTCCTTAGTCTTTTAACATTTATATATGCAGTTCACCTTTGAGCCACATGAGGGAGCCTGAATGTTCATATTGTTCTGATAATTGAAAACATTGAATGTACTATGAAAGGCTAGCGTACATTCTGTTTGTTTTAGTGATGAGAGGAAACTAACTCTTCCTAAATGTATTTATTTGGTCTCATTTATAAAGTATTTAAAATGTGTATATATTTTCAATGACACATGCATAAAACAAAGTTGTGATTTATCAAATGTATATCTCTTCAAAATGGCTGGTTTATCTATTCAAGATAATATAAGGTGATGCAGAAATGGCAGTAAAAATGTTCATTTCTGCACAAATTCGCTCTTGTCACCATTTATAGATAAGGCCTATTGTGAATTGGGCCGCGATGGTTTGTCATTTTTAAAAAGTGGGTCTGCGGAAAATCAGTTTGGGAAACACTGAGCCCAGACTCCACTTCTCACTCTAGGGGTTGCTGGCCTAATGGATCTTTCTCTCTATGTATTTACTCAAATGTTAATCTTTCTTATTATCATCCACATTGCTCCAATTTGTCCATTTGGACATTTTTGCACCCATGTGGATAAAATCAAGGATGCATTGAATGTTGTGGCTTACTTTTAAATAATGTCTTATGGGTAGAAATGATCTAATAACTGTGCCATAAAGATTAAAAACAATATTCCAAGGTGAAAATGATTTGAAGTTTTACGTTTCTGCTGTATATCTGTTACTTTATCTGGATTGCCAGAAGGGTACTTTACAACATCAGCTGGAGTTTCCTGCAGGTGAGGAAAGAACCCTTCTGCCACCGAGTGGCTCTTCTTTTAATTACAGTGTGTTGCCATCATGTAGAGCTGCATCTCCTCTTCCAGTAATGTCTGCCACAAACTGATTTGACTTTATTTTGTATTTTATAATATATTAGTGTATATAAGGCTATATCCTAACATGCACTATTTATGTCTTAAATCCTTATTCTACTTTTACTTGCGTGATTTTCCTCTTTTTTAAAATACATATTTAATAAGCATTGTCGGAGGGAGCCTGAGATCACAGATTGTCACTGCCAACGACTGCTTCTCCGTAATTGCTGTGCATATGATACTATAGACCTTTAATCTTGAATCCAAGTGGAGTATTAAGGTATTATCTATAACTATGACTTGTATGTGTGATTACGGGAACAAGCACCAGGTTGTGCTTTCGCTTTCAGACACTATCATTGAGACAGTAGAGACAGACAGGGGACTTAACTAGGGACTTGCACTGCAGCTCTGGAGAGAACACTACAGAACCACCTACGCAGTCCACTTAGCTACAGGACAGTACAGTTGGACAGATATCATCTACTCTCTGGTTTGAGCACAGGCAGAGCAGAATCTCTGCTCATTTTGACCAGGTGTTAAAATGTAAGACAGCCCAAAGTACAATTGTGTCCAATGTCATGGGCCACAATACAAGCAAATCCACACGTCCACTCACTTGGGGCAGAGATGATGAAAAGAAATGCCAGACAGGCATTTGTATCATTAGAGGGTGTTAATCATCATGAACTGGTTGTCAAGGATGTTGGCCTTGTTGTAAATATGCAATGCCCACATCTCAGGACCAGCCCCTTCACAGCATTGTTCTCCTGTGTTGACCTCCATCACTTTTTGAAATCAAGTCCTTATCGAAATATGCAACTGTTGCAATTAGTGAGGCAGTAGTAAATAAAGACATTTGCCTCAATGCCAATCTGGAGCTGAAAAAGGCTAGAGACAAAGGAACAGGGATGAAATGGTGCAGTGCAACTTAACCGCAGCTTATTTTGTTGTCTAGACAACAAGAGAGTGCCACATTTAGCACTTACCTGTTTGAGCGGTATTGGGTTCAAACTCAGGCCAAATTAAGATGCATTTTACAGATCACATGAACATGTCATACAGGAAACCTGCACTCAACACATGCAAAGGCAGTTTGAGGTGGCTCACACAACATGTGTATGCAGGAGAGCTTTTAGGGTTAATGTTCCACAGGGTGTTTACCACCTGTGGTCGGTCCATGGCTGTGGTCACAGTGATGCTGATCCCTAGTCTACCCTAGTGTAATGTGATAGATAACGGTAAATACTGCTAAGGTAGCCAGTAGGTTACATTAAATGTTTGAAACTAGTGTAGACATTTAAAAGAGTTTGTTCTAGTATATACCGAATATTAGGGTTTCTTTAACGCATTAACACAACTTGCGCTTTTCTGGTTGTAGCGGGTTCAGTTTCAGGAAGGATGTTAATAACGCTCCAAACTTACGCTAAGTTTTGGCGAGGAAAAACTGGCATGGCCATTTTCAAAGGGGTCCACTTTATGATAATCAGTTTTGGGCAAGTCATACACAACTGTTGCCTGTTGTGAGGGTTTCTGAACAAAATGTGTCATTGTTTTGTGTTGTTAATTGATTTCCAATAATACATATATATATAGACATTTGCATAAAGCAGCAGATTTTCCCACTCTCATGTTGATAAGAGTATTAAATACTTGACAAATCTCCCTTAAAGGTACATTTTGAACAGCTACAAAATGTGCGATTAGTTTGTGATTAACTATGGACAATCATATGATTAATAATCGATTGTCCTCGACAGCCCTTATTTATTTATTGTAAGTATTTTTTTATGAATTCTACAGCACTTAAAGGAACAGTGTCTAACATTTCGGGGGATCTATTAGCAGTAATGGAATATAATATTCTTAATTATGTTTTCATTAGTGTATAATTACCTGAAACTATAATAAAATAATCATTGTGTTTTCGTTAGCTTAGAATGAGACATTTATATCTACATAGGGAGCGGGTCCTCTTCACGGAGTCCGCCATGTTGCTCCGCCATGTTTCTACGGTAGCCCAGAATGGACAAACCAAACCCTGGCTCTAGAGAGAGCCTTTTGCGTTTTTACATTACCTGAAGGCCACTGTAGTTCTACGACATGCTTGTGTAACATGGACCGCAGAGCTGCCATCTGACTTCCATTGCTCCTAAAGTAGTGTTATTATGGTATGGATGGCCTCTGAGCACGGTAAACGGCGTTACCACGGTTTGCACTCAGCGGCCCACGTTACCGCAGTCTTGGAAAGGGATCTGCAACCATACCACCAGATGCAGCCGAATTCTACACACTGTACCTTTTAGTAGGTTGTTTGAAATCAATTATAACTGAGAAACTTTAGTACTTCAAACTGCGTGACCTTGTATGATTTCAGCATTGAATAAATAAAACACATAATTGTACACTGTAAAAGCTTGTTATTGTTATTACTTTACTGCACTGAATTAGCCAAGATAAAAACAAGTAGGCAGACATTACAGAACTTGGCTGATGATATTCACGTCAGAAATTCATGTGAATAAAAACAATTGGGCAGGGATTACAAAACCTGAATCATATATCAGTATGTTTTGTCTTGGGACCCCAAATTCATGTTAGAAAATCACTATGACCCCAACATAAGACAAACATTTAAGTTTGGTTCTCATTTGGAAATGAAACCAGATCTATTATTTAGGGGATCCCACATGAAGCCCAGATCCTAAGGTTAAGAAAGCTTGCCATGTCTCAAAGTCAATCTTCCTGGTAGTTGATCTTTAGCTGATAAGGGGTTCATCAAGGTTTGACAAAGCAGCACACAACAGGAATATTGGATCAGTCGTAGCCATGCTGTCAGTTAGTTGTCCTGTGCTTCTTTATCATGCTGATGGACAAGGGATTTTTTAAAATGTTAAATGTCTTTAATTTGCCAATTGAGCATTCCACATGTATCCTTGCCCATGACACCTGGCGAGACCATAACACCTCCAGTCCTGAAGGCTGTCCATGCCGACACAGTGAGCCTCACACCTTTTTTGGCAAAGTAGTCTGGAAAGTCAAATCCTCTGTTGGCAAGGACCGTATCTCCCTCCTCCAGGACATCAATGAAGCCAGTATGCTGTGTAATGACTATGTCGCTTGCACGCCCACCAAGCTTTGGAGAAGAAAGTGATGTTGGATTTATTCCAAAAAGAAATGTGATTGTCTTGTTGGACTTGTTGTGTGAATGTGTTAATGCCCTGGCATTTAAGGAATAAGATCGAGAGAATAAGATATTTTACACGTTGCGACATAACATTCAGCCAGTCATGAAAAATGGCAGACATGGTACCACAGCTACACTTGAATCGGTAAGACAAATCCCAATGAGTCAGGCCAAGGCATAGTTTCATCAACACAGCAAAGAGCTGGTTTTCAGGTGGCATTGTCAAGGTTTGGGGTGTCCAGGCTGCTGGTCAATAATGTCAAAAGAAGGCCGGTATAGAACATCATCTTGCAAGTCACATACAAGTGACCTCTACTGTATTATGATTTGCTCATGGGCTCTTAATTCTGTCTCCAGTTCTTCGTTGTAGCTTTTTAGGGCAGCATTTTCACTTAGCAGGTCCTCTATATCTTTCATGGATAGATCTGTGCCAACTGATTTGTTCTTATATCTGGGGCTTTCAGGTTCGGTACGCTTCACAGTTTCAGGCCCCGCGTCAGGATGTGTAGCTGCTGAGGCCGCTCGCTTGAGTGGTCTCCAGTATCTGTCCATTCCTTTTGCTTTCTGAGGTTTGTCTGGCATTCTTGAAGGGGCGTAGTCAGGATGGAGAGGGTCATTCGATGGCTTCCCTACAAAATGTAGAAAAAGTAGATGATTATATTTTTATTAGGGCTCAAAGTTAACATAATAACGAGGAGGGTAAATAACGCTCTAAACTTAAGCTACATTTTGGTGAGGGAAAACTGTCATGTCCATTTTCAAAGGGGTCCCTTGACCTCTGACCTCCAGATCAGTGAATGTAAATGGGTTCTATGGGTACCCACGAGTCTCCCCTTTACAGACATGCCCACTTTATGATCATCACATGCAGTTTGGGGCAAGTCATAGTCAAGTCAGCACACTGACACACTGACAGCTGTTGTTGCCTGTTGGGCTGCAGTTTGACATGTTATGATTGGAGCATATTGTTTTATGCTAAATGCAGTACCTGTGAGGATTTCTGGATCAATATCTGTCATTGTTTTGTGTTGTTAAATATATACATACATTTGCATAAAGCATCATATTTGCCCACTTCCATGTTGATAAGAGGATTAAATACTTGACTAATCTCCCTTTAAGGTACATTTTGAACAGATACAAATGTGTATGTTTTATTTTGTTTAAAGTGAATTGTGGACTGAAGGCTACACAGCAGTTCCATAGAACAGTTACAGAGAAACACTGAAGTACATTTGGGTGCAGCATAGATTGAGGCACACTGCTTGCTAGAGCCCACAAGCTGTTACAATCTTCTGAAATGATAGAATAACAGGATATTCTTGTGGTTGTAGCCTGGGATCAAGATGCACAGCTGATTTCAATCAACAAGAACATACTCCTGCTGCTGATGGACTGGATCTTCAGCACATCGTTTAGTGAGCCTAGTGAACGTTACACACACACACACACACACACACACGCACACAC
>CAKALG010041429.1:0-21531 GCA_916700815.1 Helicolenus hilgendorfi | reverse complement strand
GAGCTCGATCGACGGGAGGAGTTCGGCTACCGCTCGCTGTGTGAGCAGGTAACAGCATGGCAGCATGTTTTTGCTGATGTGCATGCACACACGTGACACACTGAAGTACTGCTTGTATGAATATACTTCACCTTTATGTCTGTCTTTCTTCTAAGGTGAGCCATCATCCCCCTGCAGCCGCACATCATGTGATTTCCCAACGAGGCTGGACCCTGTGGCAGGAAATCACCATCGCCAGCAAGTTCCGTGGCAAATACCTCTCCATTATGCCTCTGGGTGAGACATTTCATATTCAGCGGGGAAGCAAACAAACTATATGTGTATATGAAAGTTTCATCATGCAAATTTAACAGCCACACCAGGCAGAGTTTACTTAAGAAGGACTCCACATCCCACTTGAGAGTACCAGACGACGTGCTGCCTCCCACACAATCTAAAGCCAGAGGAAAGGGTGTGGGAATGAATCAGGAGGGTTTTATGAACCTCTTGACACAAACATAAAGTATGGGCATAAAGGGAGCTCTCTATTGCACTGGGACGGCAGAGAGCAGGGTGGCTCAGATAAATGGGAGATTTGATAGATGCAGGTCCAGCCAAGGGATGTAGTGGTATTTATCTGACTTCTCTCCCTTCCTGTTATATGCCTGCTGTGAGGCGCCATGTAATAGAAAAAACTCTTTAGTGGAAAACGTTTATGGTCCAATTCATGTTCTCAATCTGGTGGAAATGTATTGCCAGGTCACAGGGGCATAAATGTGTTAGATGACGTGTTTTTTCAGCTGCTGCGGGTAGAATTGACCAAACAGATTGAGAATCCCAAAAGCAAACCTACAATCTAACACTAACACAGAACAATCTAACACTTTCAGGTCTGCGATTGCAGATTGGTAACAAAGCAACCTTTTGTCCCTATCCCTCTCCAGGTGCCATTCACCTGCACTTCCACTCCAGCGGGAACCACTACGTATGGAGAAAGGTCACGTCTACAGTGCACAACATCATTGTGGGCAAGCTGTGGATTGACCAGGTCTGTTTGTGAGCACCTCTCATTGGTAACCACTCATCCATAGCCCCAAATCCACAACCCTGCCTTCATGCCTGTGACCCTCCAGAGTAGCCTATAGATGTTTTTTTCTCCTGTGTTGCTGTATGGTACAAACCAGCAGAGCAGAGTGGTGTGAAGAAGGGAATCAAAGCCTTACAGCACATGAATAAGGAGCTTCACAATCTCTAGGGATTTATCTTCATCTTCAGTGTTATTCGTGCTTTGATCTCTAGTAACACCCTAAAATAACAGCCTCTTCTTTCTGTGAGATGGCCCAGTTATGTAGGGGGAGGAGCAGGCTTCACATCTGCATGTCTGTCTGTCGGTGCAGAATGTGTCGGCTTGTTTAGAAGTATTATTCTTGTTTTTTTCCTTCCCCTTTCTTTTCTTTTTCTTGTTTCCTCTTGTGCTGTGTGTCGTATCAATTTATCTGTCAGTGTGTGTGTGTTTGCGTGTAACCTAATGAAGAATATTGCAGATTCATCATCTCTGAATCATTACATTAGTGTCTACAATAAGGAGACATCTTGGCTCCAGACTACTAGGAATATCAGCACAGACTTATTAAACCAAAGCGTAATGAGTTGGTAATATTGAATAGTTTACAAATATCCAGCATTTCCTGGATATTTATGCTTTAATCATATAGTATGTGATTAAAGGTACCCTGTGGTGTTTTGTGTACATTCAGCAGTTCACCCCAAAACACTAACAAATGTATTGAGAGCATAAAACCTTCTTTAGAACATTTTGAAAACCCCGTTGTTTACATTATGTGATTACATTTGATTGTGGTTTTCTTCTGTGGTTTTGCTGTTTTTTGGGACCTTGTTTTTATTTTAAAACTTAGAATTTATTTATTTATCATTTATTTAGCCATTGAGATACAAGATTTCTTCTTCCAGGGAATTCTGGTACATTATAGCCTCAATAGCGACAATATGCTCAAAAAATGTATCCAAATAAGCTGTTATGGTTATTTTGGCATGTGAGTTTGAGATACTAGTCGCGCAAAAACAATACCACATCTGCGTGACACTCATTACCCTCTCCATATTCAGCTTATCCACCAAGAAAAAGTCTCACCAATATTTACACATTTTTACTTTTTTATTCTTTTGCCTTCTCCCACCGCCTCCATGTGTCACTCTGCTGCCCTCTGGTGCAGGATGGGGGTCAGCCAAACAACTCCATGTCAAACTATGGAAACTATTCTGCTACTGCTTAATCTGCTGCCAGCCAGTGCAACGGCAGACAGTGCTGTCAGGAGCACAGCAAGTGAATCCAGAGAGGCCGATCTGTACGGCATCAGCATATTATCACTGTACTAGGCTTGCAGCATGTGACCGTGTGACAATCCATGAGATTTTAATTTTATAGCCGTTAAATGCCGCAAAAGACAGAATGAGTGTGACGGGTTAAGTATGAGACTTGAAAGGCATGGCTCTCAGCAGTACCCAGAAATGTTTATCCTGCCACCCCCAGTGCATGTGTGACCTCATGCAAACAATATGTTCATCAAAACATCGCCCCACAGCACCACTAGTTGTCAAAAACTCCACACAGCGCCTTCAAAGGTTAAAAAAAAACATCAAATAGGGTTAGGATCTGTCACGATACTTTTCTCTCTCTGCTGTAAACAGACTGTTAATAGCGTTGATACGCTATCATTCTCTGTGTGTGTTTGTCTCTCTCACTCTGTGTCTGTATTTGTGCAGTCGGGGGACATTGAGATTGTGAATCACAGAACCAAGGAGACCTGTCAACTCAAGTTCTCTCCCTACAGTTATTTCTCCAGGGACGTTCCACGGAAGGTAAATGCATCCTTTCCACACTTATGTACTCCGACCTTGGCATGACGTCATATGAGGTTAATTTGTCTGATGCTGTCTCCTGTTAGACAGTACCAACAACTATTATTACTTACAGTAGTGTAATATAGAAGAGGCTCACGGTTTGAGGTCACGTTGTAGTGAGGTAACCTCCTTTGGAGTCGTACCAATTATCTAAAAATGGGACACAATGCTGCCCTCCTTGGTAGTGACTGATGTGGGATAAGCTAATGAAAATGTACAGGTGTCCTACCTAGGGGACTGTGCATTTAAGTGTTTAACATTAGGAGGAAAGGACATGATGATGCATCAAGACTCGCAGAAAGATAGCTTGCTTTAGTTTCTTCATTCCCTATTGTCTGTTTTCTTATTTCCTGTTGCTCTCTCCAGGTGACGGGTGTGGTGGCAGACAGCGGAGGCCAAGCTCACTACATCCTCTCTGGTACGTGGGATGATAAAATTGAGAGTGCCAAGATCGTTCAGAGCAGCCGGGGGGGCAGTGGACAGAAGACGGTCTATCAGACGTTGTCTCCCAAACTGCTGTGGAAGAAATACCCTCTCCCGTAAGTCTCATCGGCCTCATAATGCAGAGCATTGCAATGTATGAGTAGTTGCATAACAGCTGCGATGTTCAGTCAATATCATCGATTATACAGCATCGCACCGTGTAACTCCTGTCAATTTCCTCTCAGGGAGAACGCTGAGAACATGTACTACTTCTCAGCGCTGGCACTGACCCTGAACGAGCAGGAGGACGGAGTGGGACTCACTGACAGCCGTCTGAGACCAGACCAGATGCTGATGGAGGAAGGGCGATGGGATGAGGCAAACTCAGAAAAACAGAGGCTAGAGGAGAAACAAAGAGCCGTGAGGAGGAGGAGGGAAGCGGAGGCTTCAGACGCTCTGGACGAAGGTATGAAAAGGAGAACAGGAAGTGTGGCGTGTGATAGGTATAGATGACAGAGACAGGCAGGTAATGATAAAGAACAGATGAAGGGAGGGGAAAAATGTAGAGTTGTGAGTGGGAGGAGTTTTTTGGGGTTCCTGTAGTTAACGTTTATTTTCTGCTTTGACAATGTTAGGTGACAGTTGGAGCACTGTTGGTAATGAAATTCTCCCAGTGAAATTATCAGTACAAAATATAAGCAATTGAACAAAGATAAAAGAATCTGTACATAAACATAATGAGAGAAGTTGACAACGACCAAAGGAGCATGGTTAAAAAAAAAAAGACTTTCAGATTCTGGTCCAATTTTGGATGAATTCTGCAACCATAGCGCAGTGTCCCCAGTTGCAAGAACAAAGCGTTTTTGACTTGCCACACCTTTGATTTACACCTCTAGCTAACTTCTTCTCTTTATCTACCAACTGACATAAAGAACATGATTTCTCAGAAAAGAAGTGAAAACTGATATCAGTATTATAAATCTATAGTATTTTTTCAATCTAGCAGACCCCTGTGTTTCTGTGTTGAAGAACATTGACAATATCATAAAAAGAACATTTTGAAATGGGAAACGTTATTGCAATAAAGCTTCACATATTTATATATGTCTACAGTATGTTATATTTAACATTAGAGGCAGTTTACAGCTGCATATTAAGATGGCTATTACTGGAACAAACAGCCAAGGCTCACCTCAAAGTAGTAGCTGTTAAGTGTTAAAAATGATTTTTTTCATTATTATGGATCATTTCTTAAGGTCGCCCAGTCTTAATGGTTGTTATTTAAGAAGTAGTGCTTATCCCAGTAAGTACAACAGGTATTGCAGGTCAGCAATGCTGAACACAAAAGGTTAAGTGTAATAGAAGCCAGACTGAACTTTACGGAGAACTCAGCAGAAACGTTTCATCCTGTGTGTGTGTGTGTGTTGTGCGTAGGCTAGACTGTATTCGATGTACCCATGACTTGTCTTTCTTTTCCTCCCTCTATTGGTGGTCAGAGTGTGATTATGACTCTGGTGAGTGAGGGTTGCCCTGTGCCCCTCTGTTGTACTCCAATCACTCTCACATACACACGCACTCACGCACAGACACACACACACACACACATACACACGCACGCACGCTCGCACTCACACACACACACACACACACACACACACACACACACACACACACACACACACATACACACACACACACACACACACACACACCACACACGCACACACACACCATCCTCTGTGTGTCCTCTGTGTGGTCTGCCTCTGTGTGGAAACTGCATGATACCCCTCTCATGTCAACTTCTCCAGATAATGGCTCAGGAAAAAAACAAAACACCTTTTCCTGCATACATGTGACATTTTCATCTAGAAATAATATGTTACATGAAATAACAGATACAACTCTACAAGTATTTTAATGTGATATGGTGAAGCCACACTAGCAAGTGATTAATGTGCATTGCATCGTCATCCTGTCTATTAGATTGCTTGTGGACACTTTAATATTACAACAGCACCCAAGTTACTTTATGCTTTGTTTATCTGAATTAAATCAACATCGATCATGAACCGTTTGTTCAGCTGAAATATCTCCCTCTTTTGACTGGGTTTCTGTATTAAGATGTAGACAGATTATTCAGTTGAGGGAGTTCCAAAACTGTGATTATAATTTTCCCCTTCACTATGAACGATCCAGGTTTTTTGCATCGCACACATTGTGCTCATTTGTATTTTATTGACGCTTTTGAGTTCACCGTTACTTGAGCTCAGTTCACATTTGGAGCTACACCAAATGCGGTGCACAGCGATTGATTGCTTCCCCTCTATATATGCATATGTATGAAGGCGAATTGATCGCTCAGTGAATCGCCTGCAAGTGTGGCTTCTCCCCTACGGTGCGATTTAAATGACGGCGATTGAGTAACACCTGTGCTTCTTGTCGCAGGGAAAGAATACGAAGGTTACCAGCCGCTGTGGTTTCACCAGAGGAGGGACTCGGTCACTGGAGAGACAAACTTTGTGTACAAGGGAGGTTACTGGGAGGCGAAGGAGAAACAGGACTGGAGCATGTGTCCTAACATCTTCTAACCCAGGAACTCACCCAGGATCACACCTAACCTCATCGGACAGGGAACTGCTCTGCCTCTGGTCCTTCAGCAATGGGGCGTACCTGGCTTTTGAGCACCATGTGGACCTTTGGTGAGCATGAGAAGGTGTGTGTTTCACACACTCTCGGATTACCTCCAAATACTCGCTCTGTTTTTACTATGGGGAAAAAGAAGGGGCGTTCCCTGAGTTTTTGGCACTCTACTGAAACAGCAGTGAGGTAATGTGTGGATGTGTGAGGTGGTGTTGGAGTTGCAACACCACACGATAACAGCACCTGCACACTCCTGAAATCAGGTGCTCCATAAATCTTACTCACAATGCACTTTCCTGTGTTCACCCCATTTAAGGGTTTTTACCGATTGGACAGAAACCCATTTCAAAGCATTATAGACTGACAGCTAACAGGGACAAAATCATAAACGGGCACATAGAAGCAGAACAGTGTTTAATACACCTCACTACTTCAGAAAAGTGTCCTCATCCTTTGTTTTATTCGGCACAATTGAGATTACGCCAGACCTACTTTATAAATCTTAAATTAGCTCCCTCTTTCTCTTTACAGGAATGATTTCAAGTGCTAATTATTTGCCCCTTTTAGTTGCTTAAGAAAGAGGCTAAGGCCTGAAAATGGTGTCTGGTAATTTCTGTCTATTAGATGTTGTTATCAGTTATGCAGACACAAAGTGTCCAAAATGAATTCAATAAATAAGACATTCTGAAAGACACGTATTGATATAAATAACTACAGACAAGATAGGTAACATAAACATGATTTTGTGAAATAATAAAATAAAATAATTATTTTACACAGGTCTTTATACAGTATAACATGTTATTTCATGCTGCTTATTTTCGCAATCGTTTTTGGCAAGTCAGTTTTATTACTTTTAGTTTTTTATTTTTATAATTCCTTTTTTAAATCAAAATGTCTCAAGACAAACAGAGCAGAGCCAGGTACAGTATGTGATTGGCTTCGATCTGAATTAGCTGACACTCAAAGTGGTGGTAAAACTGGCACTAAGAAAAATGACATTGTGAAATAAATACACATTTTGGGAAAAAAAGGGCATTTTGAAATAAAAAGTGCCGGAAAGAAATAAAAGAAATAAATAAAAGCGGCCCGCCCTAAGCAGTGTAAAATAATATTTCATAATAAAAAGCTGTTTTAAAAATGTATTGAATTATTTCACAATTTTATTGTTGTATTACATATTTTATCTGTATTTAATAATATGGATCATTTACTGCATAATGTCTTATTTATTTTAATTAAATGCTTTGGGTCTCCAAAACCAACAGCTAATATTTGATTGGGCAAACCGTCTTTCTTATACAGCAAAGGCTTGTTTGTCTGAACTGATGAAATCTATTTTACTTCATAAATTACATTACAATTATTAGTCAGTGAATTAGTCAATTAGATTAGAGTCCATGTAGAGATAATACAGCTTATTAATCATTTCATATGTTGAATATGAATTGCCTCTATGCTCCAATGCATTTCAGTCTTCTAAACATGCTTTGGACATCTTCCTTTTGTGATTCTGATTGTAAATTTCTGCAGTAGTGGGTCCTTTAGTATTAGAGTAATTGCAACAGTAACCCATTAAACATCCGTATCACTCTAATCTCCATCACAGAACTAAATAAGCACTTTTCACTGTGGCAGATCAGACATTAGTACATATCTCTGTGTTGATGTACATGTACTTTACCTTGTCCGCTGGTGCTCTCCCATAGCAACACATACCGTATCCTTGGTGACCATTTTCAGTGACATCATTCTTAGTGATCATAGTCTGCACCAAAGACATTCAGTGATTAACACCAAGTACGTACAGGAGCATGTTGGTTTCTATTATAGACTCTATATATATATGGACGACGCGTCTCCACTTCCTTCCACTGTACAGAAATGAAACCAAAATATCCTGGATGCAGGAGCTGCCATCTTGAGATTTTGATGTCAGTCTGCGCAGTAGTGGTCGGGCGGTAGAGCCGTGGTATCGAGGTCACCTGCCCAAACCAATTGCTGGCCAAGCACGGCCGCAGCTTGTCAGCGAGGGAGACTCACAGCTGTCAATCATGACGTCTCACCCCCTTTTTCATAGCATCAAATAACTCATTAAAACCAAACTTATCAGAAAGATTAACATTTGAACAAACATTAGTGTGATAAGAACTACCTAAAATGTTAGAAACCATCTTTGGGAACAATTTATTTGACGTGTATTTTGACTTTTTAGTTTGGCCCATGTCCCATCCGCTAACATGGAGGAGGCGGGCTTTATTACATATACTGCAGCCAGCCACCAGGGGGAGATCGAGATGTTCTGGCTTCACTTTCGGGGAGCTGTCATGTCGTCCATCTTTATATACAGTCTATGGTTTCTATAGTGTGCATTGCACTAGTTCCAACAGTCACTAGTTTGTCACTCAGATGTTTCCAGGAGGACGACCGTACGTGAGACTGGAGCGGTTTCTCTGAGGAGTCCAGAGTGGCTTCAGCTGAAAGGAGGTCAAAGGTTATAGAAGCAAACAGGGCTGGTTCCTGTAGCACACCTCTGTGCAATTAGCTCCAGCCACAGAAGACTCCCTACAGAGCTGCCGCTCCAGGCTCAACACTGCTCACATGTGTAGTCCTTTCATTCAGTGTTTGTGGACATGCTGATCTGGGATCAGCTCACGAAGGTTCCCCTCGGTCTTTTGCCTTTAATTGACTGAACAAGGGATGAGTCCCCTGACCTGTGCACTACATGTCTACGGAGACAAGAGTTTTGAAAACCAGTTAGTATTTTTTTGTAATTATTGTTAGGAATGTAGAATTCAAGGCTGGAGGTATTGTATCTACCGTCTAGTCTATTTGTGTGAATATTTTGTGATAAAAGAATGATATTGTTAAATGAAGAATAATTATACTAATCTGAGTATTAAGTTATCTGTACAGTACAGCTGAAAACAAATTGACTGAATGAGCCTGAAGGATTTGCTGTAATTTTAACTTTTAATCCAGATTGATTCTGAAAAGATGGAATCCTGAGGCAACCTCAATTTGGCTGCAGATTTCTTGTTTTATATTTCCAAAAACTGTCTTAACACACTGAAAATATTTTTTATAGAGTCCTTAATACGAGCACATTAGCAACCGTGGTTCAGTGATGATTTCATAGATCAACACATCTGGCAGTTCCTCTGACGTGCAGGCCATAACGTATAAAATGCACTGGAAAAGAAATAAATTCACAAAGAATATTCACAGAGTGAAGGAGATGTTCAGTATGATAATATGATCTGGTAAAATGTGAGATTTATTTATCCGTGAATTAATGATTTGATAATGAAATTAATAATGAATGATGCTTTTTTTTGCACAAAAGATGCTTCTTCAGTCCATTTACATAGAAAGTTTTAATGCATTTTTGATTTGTGGTAGTCATGAGCACAGTTTGATGACTTACTAAATCTCTCCAGAGTGACGTGCTTAAAGAATAATTCAACATGTTTGGAAATACACTTTTTTTTGTCAATTGAGAGTGGTATCAATCTTTTCGTCTCTAACCATTGGCAAAAATGTGAATACGCATATTTCCCAAAATGTCTAACTATTCCTTTAATTTCACTAATTACTAGGGCTGCACAATTAATAAAAACTTTATTGAAATTGCAATATGGCTGACTGAAATTTTCAAATTGCAGGAGGTGCAAGGCGAAATGTGTGTCAAGATACCAAGGACCACTGTGTAACATTTCGGGGTATCTATTTGCAGAAAGGGAATATAATATTCATGAACTATGTTTCATTAGTGTATAATCACCTGAAACTAAGAATCGTTGTGTTTTCATTAGCTTAGAATGAGCAGTTCATATCTACATAGGGAGCGGGTCATCTTTACGTAGTCCGCCATGTTTCTACAGTAGCACAGAATGGACAAACCAAACAAACCAAATCAAACACTGACTGTAGGGAGAGCCTTTCATGTTTTGACGTTACCTGAAGGCCACAGTAGTTCTCCGACACGTTTGTGAAACTGTGGTAACGTGAGTCGCAGATCGCAAAACCATGGTACCGCCAGCCGCCTTCTGACTTCTGGTGTTCCTAAAGTCGTATTATTATGGTAAGGATGGCCTCTGAGCGAGGTGAACAACGGTTTTGCACTTGGCGGCTCACGTTGCCGCAGTCTTGGAAAGGTATGAGTTAACGGAGGGGTACTCAGTTGGTTGCAATCTGCAACCACACCACTAGATGCCGCCAAATCCTACACACTGTACCTTTAAATTATATATTGTCGTGCTGCAGAGATGTCCTGGCCTACACATCATATTCTACAGACTTAAGAAAACATATTTGTTTGGTACAGATAAATATAAATATGTTTTTCTATGAAAATTAGAGTAATTGTGTAAAAATTATCATTCCCCCTAATATTGCAAATCATATTGCAATATCAGCCAAACTAATCGCAATTAGATATTCTTTTAAAATCGTGCAGCCCTACTAATTACTGCTTTGGTTCTTCTCTCATCTATCCACTTCACACAGACTCCAACATCTTCTAGCGGTACATAGATACAAGTTATTGATAGAGGTTGTGTACGCTTAAAATCATATCAAGGGTGTCACATATAAGGATGGACACTGTTGCAGCAAGATGTTTCATTTTTGCTATCTTGAAAATTGTACAGTTAAATCTGTATCATCATGACATCACTGCTGAATGGCGGTGAATTGTGCAAATGGAAAGTTAGTGATTTCCTTTCTCAGTGATCAATTTGAAGACTTTACTAGAGGTTTTACTTAAATATATTGTGTTTGAGATGATTTTATATTTGAGAATACATGTTATATTTTGAATGATAACAGAGAGCTCATCATGCGTTTTAATCCGTGCATTTCCAAATAACGTAACCTCAGTACTTGATGGTGACTTGCCTCCTGAAGTTGCTCCAGCGAGGGCCTGTACGGTATCGGACGGCTGTAGCAATAACGCAGTGAGGTTAAGTTAACTCATGGCTGTTGTTGCTTCAGACAGAGCAGGTGTCTGCCTCATGCAGAAAGGGAAAAAACAACCAAAGTGTGTGTGGAGAGTGTAGTGTAGACTAAAAGACCTCTTCATCTGCCTTCCCTATCTGGGAGGGTTCTAATGTAAACCCCCTCTCATCGTTTCTCTCATTTCATCTCACTTAATTCACTATGGTGTGATTTTTTTTTTTTTTTTTTAGCTTTAATTTTTACGCTTTTATTTTCCGGTTTCTACCTTCTCATGGGTGCCATTATTCTTATGTTGGTGTTTTCATACTGTCTGTATGCATAATGAGCTTGATTTGTGTGCACGCTTGGCACACATTTCCTTCTCATTCGATGCTGCTCAGTTTTGAGGTGAAAATAAACTAATGAAGAGATTTTTCTTGCCTTGTCTAAACTGAACCCTGCTTCTCCTCTGACTGTGACTCACGGCTTTGTTGTGAGACGGTGATGTTCATAATCTGTATGATGATGAAAGCTATGAGACACATCACAACAGCGGCCTGGTGCAGGAGGTCAGAGGTGATTGACCTGCCTTGACTACTACTTCTCTTACTCCCCAAATACATGTAGGTGTATTCAGGTGTAACTGCGGATTCAACTGAGGTTTCGCTTCTTTTTTTTAAATTGTGTATTTTCTCCCTTAATTTATACTCGTATAACATAGTCTTTAAACGACAAAGACACAATAATGAAAAAAGAAGATAATAAAGTTGGTATTGTTGACACTGAATATCTGTCTGCTTTATTGTCTCTCTGTTGAACAGCTGAAAGATGGGATGCCTTTAAATGACATATTTGAGATTGTTTTCCAGTCTTAGTACAAAAAAAGTGTCAAATAATAAATGAAAAAACTCCAACCCCAAAACTTTTTGTGAGGAGCAAAACTGCAACAGAACCATCACTACTTGAAGCAGCAGTGGGTAGAAATGGAGCAAATATGATTTAAAAAAATAAGTTATTTTTATTAAACGGTCACTATATCCTGACAGTAGTGCATGAGACAGGTAATCTGAAAAAAATCATATGCCTCTGTGTCCTCCGGTGCTCCTAATGGCATCTGCAAGATTTCACAGACCGGAGGGAAACAACCAGTCAGAGCCGAGCACAGACCAGATTTTACTGCACATGTGTTGTACCCAAAAGATATGACGCACTGATGATGCGTGACTAATTCTCCTCTTTCCACCCTCCTTGGATCAGTTGAGGAAATACTAAGCACCGCCCAACAGCTGGAGCAAACTTTCTCATTTTACAGCTCAACAGAAATTACCTGTGATTGGTCAAGTCTCCCGTCACAGGCTAGATTTTTTAAAGCCTGAAAACAGAGCCATGAGGAGGTGCAGAAGTCTAGTTTTCTCTTAGAACACTTGAATTACAATATGAAGAAAGGTTATTATGGAATTTTTTGCCCAATGATGCTAAAAACATTCTGCCTACTGCAGGTTTAAGGTAATAAAGAAATATAGTAAACCTAGTCCTAGTAAGCTACACAGTGTAGTACATTTTATTAGGTGGACAAAATAATAAATAGGCTACAGAAAATTACAACTAAACTGCTCGAGTAGAAGTTGCTACAGGTGTTAAATCAACCTGAGCTTCATTCTTCGGGGTGTATACTTTGCAGAATTGTTAAAGTGCAGTAGCCAGGCCATTTTAAATGAGGAGGGAGAAAGATTCAAAGATTCAAGATTCAAGCCCTTTATTGTCATTGTGTAGTACAACAAAATTAGATTGTGACAATCCCATAGGTCCTAATGAAAAGATAATACAATAAAAATAGATAGTGCAATATACAAATATAAAAGATAATACAATATAAAATATAAAAATACAATATGTATATTGATGAGATGACAGTTTTGCCAGATTACAGTTTTGCCAGTTTATTGCACAAAGTGTCCATCAGATAATTAAATAATTATTGCACAGCATCATATGATTATTGCACAGAGTGATCAGCATATGTTATTGCACATGTCCATAACATAACAGTAGATTTACAGGCTTTGACTCAGGACAGAAGGGTGATGCCCCATTGTGCACAAAACAGGTATAAATATCTGAATCTTTTGATCAAATCTCATGTGACCTCGTCTGCATATTAACCCACATGATGTAGTGATCCAAAGGCACCATTTTCAGTCCTGCCAACTCTTCCTTTGGCGCTAATAGTACCGCTGTGCGCGCGGACAGTTCACCTCCCACCTGGTGCTCACCGAGTCGCGAGCTGTTGGACCGTTTCCAGGGCAACCTACTGACGTTCCTTCTAGTCAACACTGCAGATGAGAGCTTCAGCATGGAAGAGTTCAGCATCGATTTAAAGTCTCCACGTTTTCCCATGGAAGTAAGTTAAATGACGCATGTGTGAGACAGTACAGTGGTCACGGTGGTGGAATGACTTAGGAATTTAAAATGTGTTATTGTTGTCTACATATAACCTAGTTAATGAAATCATTTGGGAGTTTCAGACAGACTAGCGTGTGTGAGTCAGGTTAACCGTGTTTTCATTACATATTAGTGGTGTTAGCTAAATACTCTGCACTTTTAAAATCTAAAATTCATTAATGATAAAGGCTTAATCAAATGCTGTATTTTACTGTCTTTTGATTGTTTTTATTATCTTTTTAATTTTTTTCTTTTAACTTATACTTTTATATTCTTTTATTCGTTTTTATCTTATGCACTTTGTGCTCCTTTATCTTGCTTTTATATATGTAAAGCCCTTTGAATTGCCTTTGTGTATGAAATGTGCTATATAAATAAACTTGCCTTGCCTTAATAATGGGATTATTCTGAGTAGCCTGGGCTTAGAAAATAGTGGTTAACACCAGTGATATTTAGGTTATTCAGTCATGGCTAGTCAAATGCTGCATTACAGAGCTAACCGACTTGTGCAGCTCCTGTAGGCTACTTAATGTTCACTTTGGGGAGTGGGAGAGACAGGAAGGCACAGGAATTTATAGTTTTCTTGGTGAAAAGAAGTCAGTTTGACTAACGAGCTATATTGTCCTGGTTTCCTGGACAACTGAGCAACATAACCCCCCCACTCCTGCCCAGTCAGCCTTATAACCAGTGGTAGATACCGGGGATGTTGTGTTTGTATGGCACTGCTGAGTGTCTCTTTATTTGTCTTCAGCAATAGGACATGGCTGACAGAGGCCATGGTGGAGCAGACGGAGAAGCAGAGGACACAGATGAGCTTCTTTACGCAGGTTTTATTAGCAGTAAAGTATATCTATATCATGTGGTGTATATCTCACCCTCTTGGGAGTTTGCACCCACTCCTGTTGACCCTTTCTTTGCCTGCCCTCACAGATCTCAATGACAGCAGCAGTGTGTCTGGACTAGACCCTCCGCCTCGCAAACTGGACCACTGTGACCTTCTCCTAAATGCCATCGATGCTCAGCTTGGTCAACTGCAGGTCTGTGATTTTCGATCTGTCCTCCTGCTTGTTTGTATGTGGAATAAATGTTTTAAGTAGTAAGTGTGATAAATGTGTACAGGTCCAGCCCCAGAAACAGCAGGCAATTTCCAGAGAGCGTGATTGCAATGATGCAGGTAATTTATGTCACAACACACACCTTATACCAAATTTGGTGAATTTTCTTTTTTTGTTTTTTTTCAGGTGATAAACTGTTCATTTATTTTTTTCTAGCTCCTCTCAAGTGGAGTCAATCTTTGAGCAAAGACACAGGGCTTGGGAGTACAACTCAAACAAATGAAATATCGTGTCTTGATTTCATACACACTCCGACGATAGAGCAAACATCAGGTAATATTTCAATATTAATGTCATTACAGAAAACACTGTGATTTGTAACTATTTTAAGTCAAATTCTAAAAAGATGATAGGTAAATGGTATGGTTGAGGGCCACATAGGAAAAGTGCACACATAAAATAAAATCTTTTTCATCTCATTTCCACATTAAACTGCAGAGTTATCCACTGAAATCCACTTTTTTTTTCTTTTTTTTAATGAAATTTGTATAGATTACTATACTTTGCCATTTTAGGACATGTATTTAAAAAAAATGTTATGCCATACTATACAATTACTTTTTTTATAACACACTATACTATGACTTTATGGCTTTTATGACATTTTTTGTGACATACTATATATATGGCATATTATTATAATATATTTAATATGTCATATACTGAACTATGTATAGTACGTCGAAAAAAAGTAATAGTATAGTATGTTGAATAAAATAAAAAAAAGTAATAGAGCCATAGTGTAGTATGTCAAAAGAAAAATCATAATATAGTATGTCGTAAGAAAAATCATAATATAGTATGTCGTAAGAAAAATCATAATATAGTATGTCGAAAAAATAAAGTCATAGAGCCATAGTGTGGTATGTGAAAAAAAGTTATAGTATAGTATGTTGAAAAAAATGAAAGTCATATTGAAGTATGTTGAGAAAATAAGTCATAGTATAGTATGTCGAAAAAAATTAAAAAGTCATAGTATAGTATGTTTAAAAAAATTCAGAGCATGTCAAAATGTAAAAAAAAAAAGAAAAAGTCATACTATTGTGTGGAAAAAAATATCATGTATGTCAAAAGAAAAATCATAGCATAGTATATCGAAAAAATATAACTCATAGAAAGGTCGAAAAAAAAAAGTTGTAGTATAATTTAGTCAAAAAAATAAAAAAGTCACAGTATAATATGTCGGATAAAAACTGATAATAAAGTACGTTGAAAAAAAAAAAAAAAATCATATATGGTGTCGAAAAAAGTTCTAAAAAAGTCATAGTATAGTATGTTGAAAAAGTCATTTAAAATTCATAGTGTAGTATATTAAAAAAAAGTCATAGTACAGTATGTACTGACATTTAAAAAAAGAAAATCATGGTAAAGTATGTCGAAATAAAGTTGTAGTATAGTTTCTCAAAAAAAAGAAGTCATAGTATATATGGAACGTCAAAAAGTCATAAAAAATTCATAGTATGGTATAACAAAAAGTCATAAAAAAGTCAGTGTATAGTATGTCGAAAAAAGTCAGTGTGTCGAAAAAAAGACACAGTATAGTATGTCAAAAAGTCATTTAAAATTCATAGTATTGTGTGTCAACAGTCATAAAAAATAACATTATAGTATCCCGAAAAAAGTCATAGTACATTACATAAAAAAAGTCATAGTATAGTTTCTCGAAAAAAAAGTCATAGTGTGTATAGAACGTCGAAAAAAATCATAAAAAATGTATAGTATATAAAAAAAACTCATAGTAAAGTATGTCGAAAAAAGTCCCAAAACTAAGCGTTTTCTTCACACAAAAGCATCCCATCTGTCTTCTGCTCTTCCCCCAGAGAGGAGCAGAGGCTGCCGTGAAGGTCCTGTCACTGATGAGGGAACTAATCTGAAATTAGACAGAAGGACAAGAGACAAAGAGGAGTTAGAGTGTCAGAGGGAGCAGGTCATCTGGAGGCTCGAGAGGCTTCTTGGAGACACCTGTAACGATGAAAGGATGGCAGGAGAAACTCAACCTCCTTCAGACAGCATCTGCACTGAGGATTTTGTCAGATGCTTCAGAGACGAGATGGTCGAATTGGCATTGCCAGCGAGTAATATGCAGCAACTAGACAAAGAGGAAGTGGACGAGGGGACAGAGATATCTGACTGTGACTATTTCCAGAGTAAACAAAAAGAACACAGTATTATTAATGTCGACAGAAGAGGAGCAGCAACGACTGGGAAAAGCAGTGAAGACACAGAGACAGCTCATTATTGTCAAAGAAAGCAACTGGAGAAATATCTTTATGACAGCCATGGAGTAAATACATCATGCAGTGAGAAAGCAGGAGCTGGAGAGAGATACAACACACCACAGAAGCTTGGTGATGATAGCAGCAGTGAGTACTCTCTTTACAAATTCTTACTGTGGATATCTGTAGTGCCCAGAGGATTAAATCTGAAGCACATCACACTCACGTTGGCTTGGAATCTACTGAGCACCTTCATTATTCTCAGAGGATGAACCCATTGCCTTCTGGACGTGATCTTTTGTAGTACCCTTATCCCAAAATATCTTATCTTAACCTAATTACAATAAAGTTTACAGAGCACATTCATGCCTGCAAGGGGATGAACCCTTTTAATTTGGTTGACCCTATTGCCGCTCCTGAAGTGCCACCCAAAGGAAAAACTTTACATCTGTATCCTCAAGAATAATACAATGAGTATAATGTTTGAACTAGCACTTTTTTGGGGTTATAATTTACAATGCACCCTCTATAGCACACCGACCTTCCTCTAGACTTTTATTCATTTTACTTTTATGGGTCTTTTACACCTTTTTTTTGTCTCTCTCCTCTTTCAGTCTTGCACAGAACAGAGGTTGTAACAGAACATGAAACCCTGCGGCAGAACAACAGCCGTTATCCTAAGGCGCGGTGCTTGGCAGGTAACGCACACAGATTACACCGCACCTAGAAAGCGCAGTCTAGCTAATCCTCTTGGAAATTCATTCCCCACTAACAGTGATTATAGGCTGCTTGTTTCTCTTATAGGAGTACCTGTGTGGAGTTTTGACACCGTGTCCATTGACAGTGACCTTGACTCAGTCTGCACAGAGCAAGTCAGGCAGCATATTCACAGACGACCAGGTGAGAGACTGTAGAAAACTGGGAGGGAAGTAAGTCTCGTTTTAAAATGACAAAACGTGTTCATATATAAAATATCACCATTTGAAATATAGCCACTAACAAAAACAATATTTAAGAGATAATGCTTGAAAACAAACTATTTAAATGCAGAAAATAATAGTAATAAGAGTACTAAAAATATATAATATAATATAATATGTATGAAATTACATATTTAACATCATTTGTGTGATTCCCCAAGGATGCCGCTCTCTCATTGAGTCTGTCACAGGCATGGACGACTACTGTACCAACCACAGCGACTATGACACCCCCACACAGGAAGAAAGTGAACCTAGATCTACATCAGGTTATGCAAGATCTAATGGTGTATTCCTTTATGAGTCCATATTAACAAAAGAAAAACATTATCTCTAAATGTCACAGAATTTGCCTCTCTTTGTTTACAAAGGCCAAAGATCCTCTAATGGAAATGTACATAACAGAAGTCCTTCTGTCCGTAAAGCACAGCGTAAAAAGAGAGAAACTTACAGGTAAACCAAACGGAAGATTTGAAAACATACTGAACATTTTCCTCTCAGTGTTCTGTGCATTTTTTAAATGATTATTCTGCATATATCTCTGACTTGTACACTGTGCATGATTGTGTATCGCAGACGTGTGTGTTCTTTAGGTGACAATGACGAGGACACAGATGAGGAAATGAATCACTGGAGCAGGAGATGCAGAGAGAAGACATCCGAGAAGATGCAGTCTGATTGGGCCAAGATGAAAGAGCGGCTCTCTACACTACGACAAGTGAGAATGAGTCTCCCAGTGGATTGTAGTATCATATTTAGAGAAATATTTTTGTATCAACAGTATACATTCTCCTGTGTACATGCTCCCCAGGCGCTTTACAGCATCCCACTGCTCTTAAGGATGGGTTAAATGCAGAGGTCAAATAAATTTCATGTATGTACCTGTATGTATAGGACAAATCTAATCAAATTTAAGTTTAAGTTTGTGTGTCTGGTTTAGAAATGTGAAAGAGAGGAGAAGACGCTACAGAAAAAGAAGACTCAGTTAAAAGATGTTGAGCTCTCCCTCTCTGAACTTCAACACAGACGAAAGGTAAAGTGTTGCATCTTATATACGGTAGGTAATCGAAACACTGCGTACAGAAGTCTCACTAATACTCACAGTTGTTGGTCTATGTCCCAGCATGCCTTGCAGGAATTAGAGCGACTGACTGTAGAGACAGCAAAGATGGAGAAAGACTCTATTAGGTATAAAACCGAAGCTGTATCAACATGGTAACATCACATTGCATTAACATAATTCTGTGCTAATAAAAGGATAGTAATACAACAATGAATGTGTTGTAGTTTCCAGCTGCATGAGCTGCAGAGGCAGAGAGAGTCCTCTGTCCTCGAGGTAAGAGACATGGAAGAAGAACTCTCAACCCTGAGTCATAGTAAACAGACTCTAAAGGATGGAGCCTTCATGGAGAGGGTAATGAAACCTGAATCCAGCAATATGTCTATCAATCTTGGTTGTGTTCAGTCATTCACAGGTTTTAATATGTCAGGTTATTTTCTTATTACTATACTTTTTTTGTTACTCCACTGTTCGACAAACAGCCCACTGTCGTCATATCCGTGCTGGAGAGGGATGAGATGGAGAGACAGCTGGATAATGCCAAAACAGAACTGTTTGCTGAACAGCGGCGTGCAAGAGAGAAGCTGGAATCCATGCAAGAGGTACTGTGTTAAGGCCTATTGAGATCTATATTTATAACCATAATGACAATTAAAAACCATGATAAGATTAAAATATATATTTCATGTAATTATGTGTTCATACTATAAAGATAGGGTTTTAAATAATATAAAATAAATCCAAAATTGTAATTACATTATTTTTGGTTTGATGTCACAGTGATATTTGTAGATGAGGAAATAATAAATACATTTTCAGCCAGTCGAATAATAGGGTAGTAATGGGTTTGTTTGCGGATTAAGTTATGTTATGTATTCAAAGACGTTTACTTAATGAAGAAAAATAGTCGTGTTTTTCCCAAAAGGCCAAAACAAAAATCAGAATCAAAAACGAGTATTCAACAAAGCCGTGTAATAAATACTGGTATTGGATTGGTACTCGATATTGGCCGATACCCAAAGCCCAGGTATCAGGACTGAAAAAGTGGGATCGGTGCATCCCTATTCTACAGGGAGAGAAACTACAGGGAGAAAGTGTTTGTTTTGGTGTGAAAGACAGATTTACCTTCTGTATTTGAAAATATCTCTGGTGTGATCTCGGAGCAGAAGTTGGAGGAGACCCGTGAGGAGCTCCAAAGGGTCACGGATGCAGAGAGCTTCCTGAGGAACAGGTGTGCTTCTCTGGAGGAGAAACCGAGGAAGAAAAAGGATCAGATTGAGGTGGCACCTAATGACATCATACTGTAATTTTGAATTAAAAAAAATCCACGTTTATATTTTCTAACTATTTTTGGTGTATCTCTTTCTATCAGGCGGTAGAGCTTCTCGTAGGCAAGCTGCAGGGTGAACTGGGAGAATGCCACATCAGAGTGGGCACTCAGGAGAAGATGTTGACCCAGAGGGAGCTGCAGCTGCTAGATTTACAGGAGCAACGTGGGGCCTTACAAGCAGAAAGAGGTGGACTGAAGAGGGAGCTACAACACCTGAAAACCCAACATTGCAATGCACTGAAAGAGGCCCAAGAGCAAGCTCAAAGAAAGACGGTAAGTGCTGTGTTTTTTCAAGTCTACAAACCATGTTTTTTATAATGTAACAGGTAGTTAAGGTTCCTCTGTTTTAATTCAGGAGGCTGCATTGAAGCAGCAAAAGAAAGAATTGGCTTTGGCTCATGAGCAGCAAATCCAAAAGGTGACAAACATGTCTGCAAAACTAAAATATGTATTCTTCAAGTGACATCATCACAGTTTGATTTGACAATCCCTCTGGCTGTTGTGTCCTCAGGTTAATGAGCAGACTGAAGAGGAGAAGTTAAATGCTTTGAAAGAACAAGCTCTGTCTCTCACACGACACACTGAGTCCTTGAAAAGTTCCCTTCAGGTCAGTGTGTTTCCCTGAACAAATGAAATCCACGCTTACGTAATCTGCAACTTTTGGGTGGCATTAGTGGATATCGAAACCTACGTTTTCTGTGTTATTTCATGATTATACATGCAGCAAGTAAAAACGCTCCACAGAGTTACTTTTCATGTGATCCTCTCCTATTCTGGCAGCTAAAGGAAGAAGAGGCGAAGAAGCTGAGGGCTTCTCTGGAGCAGCAGCAGCAGGAGGCAAAGCACCGTGAAGAGGAGCTGCTTTTAGAAGCTGTGGAAAAGGTACTTTGATAATCCTCTTCCTAAATTATACAATATTTTTTCAACACGATTGCATGTTATGCACAGTATGCTTCCATTTAGGTGCACAAAGCAATAGAGGAGGAGAGGAGGAAGTGGGAGGCAGAAAAAGTGGAAGCAGTGCAGGTGCACTGTGGGATACTGGAAGAGCAGAATGAAAAGAGCCTGGAAAGCATGAGGAGCGAGATGCAGCGGGAGAAGAGTAAAGCACTTGCTCTTCAGTATAAAGTGGTGGAACTAAAAACTGTAAGATGACTCAACCATTAAATAAATCAGAAATGTATTCAGATTGTATTTTGATTTCATCCTCTATGATTTTCTTTTTTATCTGGAAGAGAGTGCAGGAGATGGAGAGTGAAAGCTGTGCGCAGCAGAGAGAGCAGGAGTCTCTGCTGGCTGTTATTTGTAAATCCCTGAAAGAGGAGCACCAGGCCGAGCTGCAGAAGTTGCAGAGACGGATGGCACAGGTGCAAGAAAACCACAGAAAGCAATTACTCGCACGCGCATAAAGAGGTGTGGTGCTGTAGACAAGCTGACATGGTGTGGTCTGTGGTCACAGGAGAGTCAGAGAGCAGCGCTGCGGCTC
>CAKALG010041427.1:23354-51748 GCA_916700815.1 Helicolenus hilgendorfi | reverse complement strand
GCCACAAAGGTTTTTGGCAACAGACTGGTCTTTGGCCACACTCTTGAGAAACGTTCTTGCAGGGGGTCAGGAGACAACGCCCAATGATGCATGCCTCCTCCCTGCAGTGGGAACTGCCACTGGTGCTCCAGGCCTTGATGAAGGGTACCTTTGAGCCTCTGGAGCGCTCCTCTCTGAAGGATTTGTCATTCAGGACAGCTTTGCACTGATTGTAAAGAAGAAGGCGGGCTGCAGTGACTAACCTTTAGCCGGTCAGGATCAGTATGGCTGAGTGGATGTTATGTCGCGACAGGGCATTCATTCATCGGGCTCCACCCTCTGTACCCATAGAGTCAAGCAGGGTGGAGCCTGTGTGAGTTAGAACAAAGGTTACAATATCGTAACCCTAGTTGTATAAGCACAGGTGAAGCCCTCTACCTAGGGGCCCTGCTGCTCCTACGGCGCTTGCTGAAGGATAGTAGACAGCGGTGTGTGTTGCCTTATATACTGTGGGGTCTGCATATATTCAGGTACGTCCTGATTGGCTGGCTACACTTTTAAATGCAAATTTTCAATAGGCAAATGTGTGCGTGTGACTGGAGGAGAGAATTACCCACAGGGTCCAGTAGAGGGCTCTGCCTGTGCTTATTACAATATTGTAACCTTCGATATTTCCCAGGAACTGTGTCACACAGCACTCTCATTGTTACGACTCTCTTTTTAGAGGTCCAAGTTGCATAACAGCACACCTGTTTCCTTAAAAAGAAGACTAGCATCACCAAGGTCAAGATCCATACTGAGTTTCTTGTAGAAATTGTTGATTTTCCATACCTGCCATATGTCACAAAAAACATGAAGCCCCCTGGCCTGAAATTTGTTATATAACTTTGTTTAATCTTGAGGTTCCTGACAGTGGTAGTCATGGTGAGTCAACTGCTTACACATTAATAAGCCACCCTCATATCAATAAACTAACATCAACCCACACCCTGCACAGCCATTTAGGCAAACACATGTGTAAACACACACACACACACACACCCACCACACTCCAACCAACATGTGGATGCGGTACACTCACACATGTACACAATCACTTCTTCATTATATTTCTTAACAAGAAGGGAGGATTATCTCATCTGTTTCTATCAGCACGTAGAGCAGATGAGGGTGAAGGAACATTACCTCAACACTCTGACAGCCAATCAGCAGCAATAACAATAGGAGACGAGGCTCATAATACATATTCATATCTGCAGCTGCTCAAAGTAGGGAATATGATACGATGGAACACTCATCATTCAAGACAGTTGTTAATAAACGGCTCTATTTTCACTTTATTTTCAAGCATACGTGATGCGTAAGACCAGGGCATGTGACAAACCATTTCAAATCAATTTCATACTACTTCAAGCCAAGGTTATTTGTACTACACTTAATCCCACTTAAAGTTCACAAATCCTACATGATGAAAAAATAAGTGAAAACAACGCAACAAGTTTCATACTAAAGTGAATGCTTGGGGGAATGTCCAGATCTGCTGCAGAGCATCAATGAGTTCAGCGGTTTTTTTCGGTGGTTGTAAAGACAGAGTATCTTTTCAAAGTATACTAACAGCGGGAATCTTGGAAAACAATGATTTGCCAAACAGTGATAAAAAACACATTTGGTACAACAATAGTCCAACATTTTTTCCCATGTACTAAAGCTGTTTTATGCAGGAGAACTCATCTTTTACCAGCAAGCAGATGTCTGTGCTGGGAAAGGGAGTCACAATAGCTGAGATCTGAGGATGACTCAAAGATACAAAAGATTAAACTGGGGTGGATTTAATCTCCTTTTGACGGGTGATCGTTGCGGCCCCTCTCATATAGACACACAGAAGATTTGCAGGTGTGTGTGGAGCCCAAAGACAAAAGGATTTCTGCAAAAAGGCAGCCAAGAAAGAACAAACACTACACCTACATGTGTTGTACAAGTGTTTTAGCTTATAAAAATGTTTGAGGCTCTCCCACGAAACAAACAGTTTGACAACTCATTTCACTAGCTCTTCTATTTTCAAGAAGTCTTCTTTCTCCTGACCTCCCGCTTAATGATCCAAATCAACAATAGCCAAGCTGTCTGGGTCCTGCCCCCGAGCTGCTAAAATAGCTACTTAAAACTTAAGAGGGTCAGAGAGCAGCTCCATTAGCAACCACAGCTCTCTTCATTAGCTGCCATCCAAAACCATTAGACTGTGTAATCGCCTAGGCATTGCACTTGTCCGTGTAAACTTGCAGTGTGGAGTTGAGGCTAAATCACAGTTTTCTAAAAAGGTGATAACAACATTAATGGAATTTAAACGTCATAGCAAACACATGTGATCCGACACATTCCATGTCTGCAACCTTCAACCTTTGTTCAGTGAGGCTGAAGCAAGCTACGCTGCTGAGGACAGAGGGTTTTGGACGACCTTCAGGGTCAGAAGTCAAAACTTCTTGCGATTCACTGTAGACATGGAGCACGGGGTCATGCTGGACCTTCCCAAGTAAGTTATTTGTCTTACCTCAACATCCCACTTCTAGGAAACACCGTTTTCATAGATGTCTCTGTTTGAAGATTTATTTGCAATGGCAGATGTCCTTATTCAATCCCGTCACCACTGATGATTTATCATTTACAAGCATATGTTTGTCACTTTTTTAAAAACATTTGACTTTTAATAATCTCAAAGACAGGTCATGCATGAGAGAAGATGAAATATGGACCCCATCCTCTTTTATGATCTTTTTGTTTCATTGTTTTTCTGTTTAGTGTATTACAATTTCATTAAAATCTTTTTATGGATCTTTTTAGGATCGTAAATCAGATTGAGAATTTACATGGCTTGTCATATAATCTAAGTCATTGTCAGACATGCTGGCTTGATACCACGGAATAAAAGACCACAAATCTAAAGTTCAAAGCAGGAATAAAATCATGATTAAGAAATGTGCAATGTGGGTTGGATTTGTGTCAAATATTGTCATTCTGGACAACAGAAAGTGTCTGTGCAGAAATTGATATGAACAATAGGCTGAAGCTTTGAAGATATGAGGAGCGATGTGTTTTCCCTCCCAAAGGACATCATTCATCAGTCGCAGAGTGCAGACTTCACAAATGACAACATACTAGGATGTTCTGTACTGTACATGGGAAAGGAAGATCCACATGAGAGACGGGAAAAGGAGCAGACGGTCACCAGGGTCACCTGTTGGATTACAAGTACATGAACTGTCTGTGAAAAACAAGTATACTCTGTTGCTAGTGGTGATAGTATTGGTGGTGACTTATGTATATGATCCCATGGAGATCTTTTTAACTCTGTCATGCAATCATAGTATCAACACACAAAGTTCTATATAAACCTACATTCAAGCTAACTTTTATTTTTGTTGCTGTTAAACCTCCGTCTTGTTTATTATAAATGTCTCTTATTCTCTATTGACAATTAGGGAACTGATAGTATTCAATATTGATAACTGTAGGCACTGACCAGCTATATTGGCAGTGAATTAAAGACACATTTTGTATTCTGAAAGTGTCCACTGTAATTAAAGCTTCAGGAAAATAAAACTCATATCACATTGGAGACATGAAATTCTTCACTGTTTTGTTCTTTAATAGATTTTCAGGTTTGCATTAATGTAACCTCAGCTCTTATCCTATTTATTATTACTGATGTCAATTAAAACGATCCAAATAATGAAAGAAACAGTACATTTATATCGGTCTAGCGAAAACTCGCTTCCTGTTCATCCATCTGTCTCTGACAGTCAAGGTAGATCTCATTTATAGGGCCCTGGACAGGCCCATCTGCGTGAATGTTACAGAACGCAGAGAAACACAGATACGATCAGACTCACAGCATTCCATGTGTCTGATCCAGCAGCTGTGTTGCTGCTGTTGCTGCTGTTAGCTGATTTCTTTCACGAAGAAAAAGGCAGGAAATATATACTAGGGCTAACACAATGACAGAACACATTATTATTTCAATGTGTTGGAGCGCTAGCCCTATTAATATCTCAGCTATTTTAAAAGCAAGTTTAATGTCATCACCAAAATGGTTGCATAATGAATGTGAAATACTGCATATCCAAACTGACTGGTTAGTCGCTTGAACTCAGGTTTTCATCTTAAATTCCTCCGTTGGTAGCATCAAGTTAGAAAAAACATTTTTGACAACATTAAATGTATTCTGTGTTTGTATCTCTTTGTTTAAACATGACTATCTGTATGATGAAGAGTGCGATAAGTATGTAGCTGGAGCCAGCAGCTGGTTAGCTTAGCTTAGCATAAAGACTGGAAACAGGGAAACTAGTGTGTCACAGGTACCAAAAACTTATCAATTAACAATTTTCAAAATAAACACTAACACAAAAAAAACACAGGATGCTTGTCTGTGGGTTTACACAGAGTTAGATGACAGATATAATTTTAACATAACATCAATTTGATCGCTGTGCACTCAAAGTGTTCAATCATAAACCCCCTGGTTATGTAGTCTTTAGTTTCGTTAGTTAGACATATTATATGCTATTTATTAATTTTGTGTTCATGGCAACTGTAAATGTTCATATATGAGCTACCTTAAAGGTACAGCCTGTAGGATTTGGCGGCATGTAGGGGTGTGGTTGCAGACTGCAACCAACTGAGTACCCCTCTGCTCACTCCTCCCTTTCCAAGACTGCAGTAACGTGAGCTACAGAGTGCAAAACCGTGCTAATGCCGTAAGCCTCGCTCAGAGGTCATCATTAAACTTAATAAGGAAGTCAGGCGGTAGCAGGCGGTACCAAGGTCTTTCACTCTGCGTCTCACGTTACCGCAGTTTCACAAGCGTGTCGAAGAACTACTGTGGCCTTCAGGAAACGTAACACGAAAGTCTCTCTCTAGAGACAGAGTTTGGTTTGTCTGTTCTGAGCTACTTTAGAAACATGGCGGAGCAACATGGCGGACTCCTAACGAAAACACAACAATTCTTGGTTTCACACTAATGAAAACATAGTATTGAATATTGTATTCGATTTCTGCAAAAAGATCTCCCGAAATGTTACACACTGTTCCTTTAATGCATTTAAGCTACACAGACCAGACATAATGCTGCATGTCATTCCAATTTACACAGTGTCCTGTCCTTCATATTTTGGGTATTCAGGCAAAGAAAGGACAACACTATCAACTAACACCAACTAACCAACTAAACATGGACAACTGAGAAAATGCTGTCTCCTATATGTGAAAGGTTTTGATACTTGAAAATGCCTCATGCAACTTTGGAGCCAGACTCTTTATTTCCTCACTTCCTGTTCATTGCCTTCCAGCTGTGTTGAACACCGGCCAGTTGAATTCAGAGAGGCTGTCTCAGCTCAGTCTGTGTCTCACTCTAATGTGACATTCTGGAGCAGACAGCAGAGTCCACCTCTGTATTTACTGTCTGGCCACTACAGTAAGAAGAGCACGTTTTGCTCTCTTGGGTCAGGCAAAGAGGAAACAAAGAGATAAACTATAAAAAAAAATGACTAAGGAGTGTGGAAAGCTTTTCAAATGCCAAATGACCAAAGTGATAAGATACAGTTAAAAGGTCTAGTGGGACGGCAGCTGCATCTTTTTCCTGCCTGCAAAGAGCAAAGATGATGCGTGCTGACACATGGAGAGAAGAGAAGCACTGAGCTTGAAAGCCAGTGAGATGATTCACTCATTGTTCATCTTCCTATTTGGGATGATAGACCATGTTAACTTTTAGAGACAGCTGCTTGTGTCAGTAAGCGGTCACAGTCCTGCACTAACTCCAACACATGAAGTACAAACTAGGTCTAAAGTATTTGAGGGAAAGAGTTCAGAGAGTTTACACTAAATCAAAAGACTAAAACTGAAAACATTTTTTAACAGATCTTATTTCATTCTGATTCTATTGTTGACATAATCAATACTAAAAGAGTACTGGATTCTGTTTCTTTTCACATCCCCTTACAACAAACACACACGTGTATGCATTTATTGACCAGATATGTCAGAGTGCAGCGGTGTCTCTGGGACAGATGGGGTGTCTTATTCAAGGATACTTTCACAGAAACAAACACACTTGTGGAAACCATGCTCACCATGATTTAAACACACTTTATAATTGGACATTCTTTATGTCAGATTACTAAAGCTTCTTTATGTTTGGTCGTTTTGAAGTCTATCTTTAGTGTCCTGTGTTCTGAGAACACTTTGTTGCACAAAATCTTCATCAAGCCTCAAATCCTTTAAACCAAAAACAAAACAGAATGGTATTTGTTTTTTAATTTGATCTTTTTGTCATTTTGGCCAGCATATAGAAAACTGAACTTACACAAAAGATGAAACATTGGACACTTGGAACTCAAGTATGTTTAAAACTCTGCCTGAAACACCTGGTTTAGGATTACTCAAAAGCAAAACCTCTGTTTTCATTTGATGGCTCTGGCTTGTAAATGTCTCCTACTGCACCATCCTACAGCTGAAAGTTACAACTTTGACAAATTTTCCAATTCGTATAGTATGAGTCATGTCTAATAAAGGCAGACTCAACACAAGGAGACTGTAACGTCATGGTTAACACTTTTTGTCTCTTTTCTCTTAAATCTGTTGTAAAGTTCAGATAGGAGAGAACTATTCCTTATTGGTCTCCTACTCTAAGTCTTTAAAGACTCTCTTCTTACACAAACAAGGTGGTAGAAACTCAAGAGCATACAGAGAACAGTTAAGGATGAGGGCTTTGCTATTTGTGGCCAATCTCAGTGCTCAATCTAACTATCCACCTTATTCTCAGGGGCGTTACTGTAGAAATGATTTTGGGCGTAACTTCCGGTAAGGCAGCGGAAGTAGCAGTAAGCTAGATAGTCCCATAGGCTAACCTAGTAGCTAACCGCCAACAGCGCTTCTTTTAAAAAGTAATTTGCCTTCAATTTAGCAAATCCTGCTATATTTTTAACAGATATTTAACTAAAGTTAAATTTGCATTTTCTAAAATGTCCTTGTTGTACTTGTTGCGCTGTTTGCAGCTGTGCTAACAAACAAACAAAGCTAATTCTTTGGATTGTTGATGTTCCATACAGTTTTACTATAGCTGGCCCTCAAATGTAGCTTAAACGCTGTGGGCAGGGCAGGGCAAAAAAATACCATATCTCCTGGGCGCTTTGTGCTATTGTGACCACATTTGGTGGACATGTGTAGATATGCTGTCTGAGTAACCAAGGCAAATCCGGTGTCATTTGGCCAATAGATGGAGCTCTAGCAGCATCATCTAACTATACAGGAAGTATGCGCTATCTGTCTGTCTGTGAATGTATGTATGACTGCCATTCGCATATCTCAAGAACCGTTAATCCAATCAACTTCACACTTGGTGGGTGCCAGCAGCCATACTGCAGTTCTCAACAACGCTGCAAGCTGAACTTCCGGGGGCCAAGCAATCGGCCCGACGAGCACTGCACTAGTGAGATTCAATGTACAAAGCACAAAGCCATCCTCTCAACCACGGACGCAAAAGTAGCACAAACAAGCCCTTTTTAATCAAGAAAGAGGAGTTTCTAAGATAAAAACCCTAAATCAGCTTCAGCTTCTTTTTCACAAATTGCTCATTGTGATGCTGAAATGTCAAAGGCCGCCAATTAAAACTCTAAGGTGTCTGAATGAAGAATAATTTAGCAACGGAAGTAACAATAGACAAGAGGTTCAACAACTTTTCTTAAAATATATTAAAGAAATTATGTCAGAATAGTCTGCATTCAAAACAGTCCACTGAAAACAAATTAAGGAATATGAGAGGACACTCCACTGTCTACTAATAAGCTGACCTTTGGCAAATACTACAAAGATGTTTCCACTGCTGATGTGGAACAATGTAACTGGAGCTATCGGCAGCGCGGGATGAGACAGTACAGGAATCTGAGTAACCCAAATAGAGCACAGCCCCATGAAGTCTATTCCTCTTGTCTGACCTAGTAACCTGTTTCTCTGAAGTCCCTGTTGATTCGCCTCTGGCTACAGCATTTTTCTATGCCTTTACTTATATGAGCTTTTAAATTCCTAAAGTCATTGTAGGATGTAGCTTCAGATACACGCTTTGTTTCCAGGCGCTACTCAAATTGGTTACAGCTTAGTTTGCCTCCCAGAACTCTAATCTGAAAAGAAATGAAAAATCTGTATGTGTTGAAACAGCAGAGAGAAAATCACTCCTGTTGCAAGTTTGAACCCACTTTGCAACTTTTGCAGTATAATTTGCAAGTCTACTTTTATGGTAGCACATGTAGGTCCAACACAGGAGAGCTTACAAAAACTTTACAGAGGCATGCCATGTGAAATCCCACAAGATTTTACTAGACAACAAAGTGAAGAGACAGTAAAAGTCGGGATCTTTCATTACAGACTAAAGTACAGGAATAAACCTGAGGGAATGAACCCCGGAGGTAGATCTGCCCGCTTGATGGTCTTTTAAGTGTTACGGTGGAAAACATGAGTGAAAAATGAGTGGAAAATATGCATTGCATTATCTGTCTGTGCCTTGCATCCGAGGGTTCTCACAGCAGGAAATATGGAGAACATCTGGCCCTCAAATGTGGCTAAAAAGCAAGGTGAGCACAGGTTGGGGACACTTTTTGCCAGTACTTTTTCATGTCTATGTAAGGAGAAAGCGCAGGCTCAGGGAAATACAGTGAGTGATGTTACCATTATGACATCACATGGCCTTCGTCTCAGTTAACTGTAAGACTGACCATCCATTTCCCAAGACTTCTTGAACTTTTAATTCTTTTTTTTATTCACACGTCTCTTTTTTGGCCACAATCTGAAGAGAAATAAAGATAGATATGTATGGATCCATTCCAGTCAGACATTAGATCAACCGGATCAAGTTTAATTAGAAGCAGCCTCACAACGCCGAGCCAGACACTCAATACATCAGTAAAATATCAACCTCTGTCTGAGGAACAGGAAAGACACCCTTTTCAGTTAATGTGAAGGCGAGCTTTCTGTAACTAAGCGCCATCAGTGTGCTTCATCTGAAAGCTGTATAACAGGACGGTATAACTGTATAACCATGTTTAGCAGCAATATAAATCTGCAGCAATGTAAAGATGCATCAGCAACAGTTCTTTACTGTATTATTCAGATTTTTCTAAACCAAGTGCCAAATCCTGAAACCTACACAATTTATCCTGCTTTGCTGATCCCTTGTTTTTATTTATATGGCAACTTTGCAGGGTGCTAAATGTTGAAAAACATGTAATTATTAGCATAATAATGCACCTTGACCAATTGCATAGAATAATTGAAGCTACGCATTGTAATACAAATAATATAACTATGTAAATGTAATGACAATAATATGATTATTATCAACATAAATATGGATATAATAGGAGTTTAATGGGTCAGAAGGAGAGATTTCTGTCTTAAAACAATCCATCTGTATGACAAGTGAGCAAACTGAAAAAAAAAAACAAATCTTGAAAATGCTAGTAAGTGGACCTTGAGATTGTTTTGTTCGGCTACTATTTCCAAGGTAAAGACTGAGCTGAAGAATGAAGGATGAACTTCCACTCTTGACTTTAAGCTAACACGGACGAGAAGCCATAAAACCGCTATGGATGGAATCATGACATTACTTAGCTCACATGTCAACAGATCCATCTCCATGACAACTGAGCAAACTCCTTCCACTAATGAAGACAATGGCTTCGTCTGAAATCACATAGCATGCACTACACATCCAATATGTGTACCATCGTTCAACGTACTTTTGTGTGAATAAACAGTAGTATGTATCTTTTCGGACGCACTGAGCAGTAATTTACGTCGTCACTTCCTGAGAGCCTCCTTGCCGGTTGGGGACGTGTAACCATGGTAACCAGTGCTAACCTCATGTGACCAAAACAACGGTTTGTCTCTGAATTAATTTAAGATATATATTACGCCTAGAAAAGAGAAATCTTATACTTACACAGTTAAATTGAAGTGTTAGTGATGTTACAGAGCTGTCCGTCAATGTTGTCGTCACTACAGCATTGCATTGTGGGATATTTATGAAGGTATAGTGTCCAGCATTGCATACTGTAATATTTCACAATTTGCGTACTATTGGTTTTATACTACGGTTTCGGTCATACTAAAAAATCTCACATACTGTTTTTGTCATTGTGCCTCTCTGGAGTGCTAGCATAGGGCTATGCTAGCCAAAACAATATTGAAGTTACGGCTAACTTCAATATTACAACAAACATTAATGTTAGTTATCAGTGCTAATGTTAGCTTCTGTAGTTATAAACTAACCTAACCAACAGTTGAGTGCAGTACTCATGCCGCAGCTGATGTTGGAGACATCGCTGTTACATCAGGTGTTGCAGAGTTTCACGATAATGTTATTGATATCAAACTATTCATTCAGGGTATGCTGAATATTTAATTTCAGTAGTGTAAAATTTCCACACTAGCAGCAACAAGTATCCTTGGTGTTACAAAGGATAACGCACAGAGGACATAATGTCTGTGTTGGTGACATTGCTGGGTGGTCCGAATGGAGGAATTTTGTTGCGGGAAGTTCCCTTAACCGTCATTCCCTGAACATGGAGCAGGGCGTACGGTTTATGTACATTGGGGAACCGAACGCAGCTTGTGTGATACGGTTGAAAGCTAGTAAGTAGACCTCAGGGTGGGATTGCTTTGTCAAACCACCCTGAAATTAATTTGACAAAGTTTGGTCACAGGATGTGAATCTTTCAATTTCATACGGTTTTGTCTCAATTTCCTAAGAATTTCAGAGGTCTTCCTCCCTCTAAGAGGTCTCGAGAAAGATTAAATAGGCCACAGTGAATGTTGATTTCAGTCACTGTTCAAGAACAGCCCTTTCCTTTTGAGTGGGTGAGTGAGACAAAAATGTAGCTGTGCCGTGTGCAGCTGACAAACACTGGAGCAGACAGTTAATTCAATAAACTACAGCACTGGTTGTTGGTTAGTATGACGCACGTTTATTTCATGAGCAACTATTCGTGTGCTTAAAATTAAAATTTGAATGAGACAGACAACTACAGTACCAAAGTAGACATCAAGCCTGAAAAAAACAATAATAAAAGTATATTAAAAGCCACCAAAATCCTACTCTCACACACAAGGAGTGCCCATTGTACCTAAATAATTTTTTTATGATTCAATGGCTCTCACTTAGTCAATATGTGTCGACACAACATAAATCCTATGTTAAGAACTAATAACTTTTCGCATGGTTTGAATTTCAAGGTGAGAAGACTTATCCTGGCTCTTTATGTAGCTGCAGACCCTCTGGAGCCCTCCAATTTTTTCACACATTTGTGAATTTTACGATTTCAATCTGGTCAAATCTTGGCAGGTTCATGTAGTATGAGATATTTAGTGACACAAATGTGAGACGTGACGGCCAAGAGGAGATGACCTCATGAAAAACATCTGATTGATACAATGATCCATGATGTTACACTGAAGAGAAAACATATTACACTGAAAAGAGAAGGTTTTGATTATTTGCACAAATTTGAACATTTTCAAAAAAATATGGCCAGATTTCCATGTGGAAATAATTTGTCAAAGTATTACTGCAACTATAGTAAGTGTTCACATTTGTGTCCTAATTTATCATATCAATGTTCAGTTTGATTAAGGCTAAAGCAGTATCTTAATTTATCACCTGACACGTGGTGGAAATATAATAAAGGTTCAGTTGATAGCGCCAATCTTTCTTGTTTTTTTTTTTAGTTTCTTGCTTTGAGATCATGTCCTATCAAACAGAACACAATGTGCAGCACTGCTGATGGGGAGCGAGCATGCTCTGACTGATGAAGTGTGTCTCAAAACTCTGCAGATTACTGTAATTCAGCCAGTTAATGGCCACAGATCAAACTTTCCACTTTGGAAATCTGAATGTATCATTGCGCTGCAAAGTTTAACTGAATGGAGTTACACAGATGGACATGAAGATTTAAAACATGTGCCTCAAGGCCAAAAGACAGTCAACAAGAGGTCTCATAAGACATCCAGCAGAGGTTGTGATATTACATTTTAAAATGCTTCTTTTGCAAATCTCTTTGCTTTGAACAGTTCCAAAGGAAAATCATTAAGCAGACAATAAAACATTTCCAAAGGAAATATCGCTCTGTAAGAAATGCTCTGGACATTTTGAAAGGATGCTGCTACAAAGTACAGCTTTAAACTTTTGTTTCTTATTTTCCTGTAATAGCATTTCAAGACAGACATATAACTTTGTCCTGTGTTAAGCTTTACTTTATGTTTTCCTTGGCGAGACCCTACAGTTTCTAAATTTGTATGGATATCTACTAGGGGTGTAAAAGTTAACACAATAATGAGGCAAATTTGTTTTAATGCTACAAACTTCTTCAACGCATTAACGCAACTTGCGATTTTTAGGTTGTAGCGGACTCAGTTATCATACTAACTTGTCGCGAAGGAGGCTAAATAATGCTCCAAGCTAAATTTTGGCGAGGAAAAACTGGCATTGCCATTTTCAAAGGGGTCCCTTGACCTCTGACCTCAAGATATGTGAATGAAAATGGGTTCTATGGGTACCCACGAGTCTCCCCTTTACATACATGCCCACTTTATGATAATCACATGCAGTTTGGGGCAAGTCATAGTCAAGTCAGCACACTGACACACTGACAGCTGTTGTTGAATATTGGGCTGCAGTTTTCCATGTTATGAGCATAATTGTTTGGCTAAATGCAGTAGTTTTGAGGGTTTCTGGACAATATTTGTCATTGGTTTGTGTTGTTAATTGATTCCCAATAATAAATAAATACATACATTTGCATAAAGCAAGCGTGTTTACCCACTCCCACGTTGAAGAGTATTAAATACTTGAAAAATCTCCCTTTAAGGTACATTTTGAACGATACAAAATGTGTTATTAATTTGCAATTAATCGCAATTAACTATAGACAATCATGCGATTAATCGTGATAAAATATTTGTAATTGATTGACAGCCCTAATATCTACCAGTTTAGATTGAAAGTAGGCCAAGCAAAAAAAAAAAACAGCTTTAAATGAATTTCTACATTTCTACATTTGGCACACACAGTGCCATAGAATCGAATCGAATCGAATTTTGTCTCTGTCGCATCCATTTAGACAGAGTGCAAAAAAAATGGTACAACATTAAACTACAATGGACCCAGTTAGAAATTGTATAAACAGTCCACATTAAAGTTGGAAAGCAGATCCTGGGCTGAACAAGCACAACCCTGTAAACATCTTTGGTCGACTGTGGAACTGTACAGCCAATCACCGGTTGGAACAACCCTGCAGGCAGCTAGTCATAGACGTGGATCAGCACGGAGAACAGTCCCACAGGCTTATGGCACGATAGAGCGGTAGTCATTATCTGATTGGACTCTTAACTGGCCACCACTGGTTAAAGCCACAGCGATTTGGGGGATACTCATTTTAAATGAAAATGGTATTATTGGTACAGCAGGCTAACATTTAGAAAAAAAAATGTGTTGTCTCAGTATTGTTTGTAGATGCAAGCAGCATTTTTAGTTTGGGTTAATACACATTGAAATTCATGGGTGTTTTGTTAACACCTGCAGTATACTGTGCGGTACGTATAGACAGTATAGACAAAGACACAAAGGTCTGCACCCAGACACTGAAACACACACGTACACCCATCCCACACATATGAAATGCTACAGAGAGTTCAGTTGATTATTTCTAGCGTCATCGTTATATTAAATTTGTTCTTGGCTATTAATAGTAATTCTGTGAGGTCACTGACATACAAGTCCACCCACACTGAACTTTGGGATGGTCTCAATAAACCCTGCTATGTAACTCTCAAACCATTCAATGTGATTTTTTAAAATCACATTGCATGAAGATGACTCAAAAACAACATGCTACTATTTCTACTTGTTAATTATCACAAAGCGATTTACATATTTGTACTACTGTATATCCTGAGTACCTATATTCACTTTGGAAATATGAATATTTTGAGTAAAATTCAAGTAAAATACAAACTTACGAGGTGAAGCAATTTCTTGGACTGAAGACAACATGACCTCGGACTGACACTATTTTTCACCGTGACCTCTCATCTTTACTTTTAAATATTTTTCTTTCATACCTGTTCGAGATGCTTGAAAGTAAACGCACATTACACTTTTGCCTGTATGCATGTCCCCTGGGGTGTTTACACAGACTTAATATAGGTCAAACAATCTGGTTTTACTTCAGCTATCTGATATCTGATGTCAGTAAGTAAAAGTGAAAGTAGGACATTTACTGAAACTGTACCAAAATTGTACTCTGATCAATAGCTTGTAGAGATGTAAGACTAAAATTCAAGACGATGAGATATTTCAGTTCTGGGAGATGGGGAGAGGAGTAGAGAAATTAAATAACAGAACCACAAAGACAAATAGTAAAGATGGTTTCTTACCTCTGGTGTGGCAGGGTTGAAAGTTACACTGAGCACCGTGTCTGAGTGTTTCTGAAGTTTGTGGAGGTAGCTGCTGCTGCGGATGTCATACACGTATACCTGCAATTAATGGGATAAACTACATGAACAAAAGCCAGAATAATATCTTTTGTTGTTTGGCATTCAATGACATGCAATTACAGAATAATTATATTCAGGGGTGACAATTAGCACACGTTTTAATTAATGGGGGCGGTAAGACACCTGGATAATAGATAGGTGGCCAAAAAAAGGTTGAGAACCACTGTTATAGAGTGACAGAAAGGTGGTTGATCACTGAACTCTCCAGTTGAAAGTCTCAAGTGAGTTGTATGCAGCACCTAGCATCACTGATTAGTGTTGTCAGGAGTTTGCTCTGTTGCACCTGTAAGTACACCCAACAGTGATGCCACAGTGTACTGACACACGGAAACAAGATGTTCAGTTCGTATGAAGTTGCTCTTTAAATGTAGAAAAACAGCTAGAAACTCTTTAACAGATTGTACAAGTGTAAATATCAAAACACACTCAGCACTCAAATAGTGAGCTACTGAAGTGGCAGTTAAGACCAATTAACAATCCTAATGAACCCTTGCAGATATATTAGTTATTTTCTGCTTTAAGGTAGGAAAAAACACGCTTATTGTGTTAAGTGTGGATTTTACACTTGCCCTTGGGTGCACTGCACAATAAGATATTTGCGCAACGCTTGTGTAGACATCTTAGAATCAACGCTTCAGATTGAAATCTTCTAATAGATATTAATGCGTTATCAGCTTGTTAGTAGAGTTTTTTTTTTTCTAAATACAATCAGTGAGACCCGTTCATTTGCTTCAGTACCAGGAGCACAGATAAAAACAGATGTGGAGATGTTTGTTACCAGACGACGACTCATCAGATTCCTGCAGCTGTTTTGTATTATGATTCCCTGAAAAACGCTTCAAGTGAGCTCCGTCAAACGGTCCATGGGTAGAGTGTCTCCTGTCTAAGGCATATGACGTGTGTGGTGCCTAACAGGGCATTAGATACTTGGAAGAAAGACATTCTTTCAGGAATGCTTAAATATCACGTGGATCCCCAGATGTATCAGTTTATATCAACTGTAACTGAAGCGGAGAGCAGGGGCAATACTGAATAGACAACAGGTTAATAGTGACCACACTGAAATCATATTCCACTTAGATTGTTTTTGGCATTATGTTTTTTGGAAAATGTGTAATATGATCTAGGGAGTCTTTTTAAAGTATTTAGGTTCTTTTTTTCCATGATTGCTTTTTGATATATTAAGACAAGTACAAATGTGTCTGGCTTATGGAAGTCTCAGGGCAGCTACAAATAAATACGGTGTAGCTCAGTACCATATACTCTCCCGATTTCCAAGAAGCGTTGGAAATGTCCGATCTCGACAGAGATGCTCTCAAATGTCCGTGCGTCTCTGAGTCCCCATAATTAATAGTAACCAGCAGCATGCATATATTATTCCACTGCTTTCAACAAGCACGTACACCAGAAGAAAAGAGAGATGGATAAGGAAAAGGGAGGCAGTCTTCTGAAAATGTCTTGAAAGCAAGTATAAGGCGCAGTATGGAAAAGCAATTAAACAGTTCTGCTTCGACATGAATGTTGAATTTGACTTCCACGGAAAAAGGCTCGAGTCCAAATAAAAACCTCTGAGTCAAGCACAAACAATCCTCACCTTAAATGGAGGTGAAACTGATAAAGATGTGCTGTGGTTTTTCCTGCTGTCCTTCTGCTTTACAAGATCAAGTAAGTTATAAACAATATAAAGTATATCTAAAATAATGTATTGTTGTAAGTCAGAATACTTTGCTCTGTATGCCTCTGGTGAACTGCAACTACAATTCAACATACATGGTAACAGATACAAAAAAGACAACATAACATAGATTGCATTATGGAAGTAAGCAAGTCACCATTACTGCGGTGGCGTCTCCCTTCAATACGAGTGCGTTTGAATGCAGGCTGTCCTAAGAAGTGTACAATTTTCAACTTTTACCTTTACTTTCTATGTAACGTTGCTTTTGACAAAGATTTTTATTTTACTTAAGTTACTACAAGCAACCACAGATGCTTTCGGCCTAAAGTCACCAGTTAATACTGTTAGCAGACAGTACAATCACTACGACATGCCACAGCAGTAACGGCAGCGGCGCTAGATGGCGGACCACACAAAGCGGTCGCTGGATTTGTCTATATTTTGTTGCTCTCTTAACAGCAGGTTCACCACTCTGCAAACTGGCATGACACTGATATACAGTGACACATAATCAAATACATATTCAGTCTTGTTGAAGCTTTTAAAATGCCACAGTAGCCATCATTTTTTTTGCATCTTACTATCACTGTTCTCACTGAACTCATAAAACCACACTAACACACACACGCTGTATAAGGAAAGAGAGTATTACAACTTACACAGTTATCCTCAGAGCCTGAGGCAATGAAACGGCCGCATGGTGAGATGGCTGAAGAGCACGGATGGCAGCGATTCAGATGGTTCTCATAACGCCGTACACACCTGAGGAGGAGATGCACACCGTGGTGAGATATTAAATCGGGTTAGCAAACTCAAACAAACCTGATGTGAAGGAAAGACTGAATATTTGACTGGTGATGTCATAATATAATCTTAGTTTTCCAGGGTCTCTGTGGGATAAAATCAATATATATATATAATTTCTGGCTTGTCCCATTGCAATGGTCATATTAAGAGCACATACTATATAAAGTAATATAATTTAATCCATTAGAAATTCTTTTACCCTGAACTCTGTGTGCCAAGAAAGACTGTGAGATAGAAAGGGACATCTTTAAAAACAGTATTATAATCGAAAAAGCAATGCTTGAAAATGAGATATCGAATCTGTTATGATGTGATGTTAGATGAAAAGATGCAAAGGCTATATAGTATACTGAACTCTGGCATGGGATAACCAAGGAGCCAACTGCCACCCCGCAGACTTCACGTTTTACAAACATCTAAACCAGCCGAGGATGAGGAGTTGAGCATGACTCAAGCAAAACACAGGAAAGAGAAAGTAGCAGATGACAAACGGCCCCCTCGTGCAACTTCTGTGCTGTTTCTTTTGGTTTGCAGCAGCATGTAATGTCTTTACAATGCCACTAACAGCTAGCTGAGCTAGGGTCTCTGTATGGGCTGGCATGTAGGCCGGGCTTTGACAGGATATGGTGAGAGCATGTCTTTGACATTCACATGCTAATGTCATTAAGCTGGGCTGAAAGTAGGTCATATTCACTGGTGATCATAAAGACATTTGATATACCCAGTACAGTGAGCAAGTTAAATAAAAGCAAGCAATATAAACAGTATGAAGCTTATAATGTTGATTGTTGTTAAGACTGTCAGAGAAGTGTTGATTCAACTCTATGGCAATTTAATTTTTTATGTTGTATTCACTGGCATTACTGTATTTTGTAAGGTGTTCCTCTCATTTTTCCGGTATATTGTCAGCTGACTATGCTATCTGCCCACGCAGCCCTCAATAGGTCATAGACTGTCTGCAACTGAACACCTCATGAGACTGACTTGGTTCAGCCAAAAACCTAGAGTCTTAACAATGCTGCAAAAAATGCCACCTGACTGAAAAGAAGAAGGAAAAAGAAATTGCTAGAGGGGTCTGAATGGCAAGACAAACTATGTGGAGAAGATTGACTAGTGCTAAGGCCTTTGCAAGAAGATACTAAAGATTTAAAAATAAAAGTTTTTTTTAATGTTTGAAAGAATTTATTTTGTAAATACTTCTAAATTTGCCCAGGTTACCTTGAATTTAAGAATATACTTATACCAGGGCTGTCAAAGTTAACGCGATAATAACGCGCTAACGCAAATTTGTTTTAAGGCCACTAATTTCTTTAACGCGTTAACACAACTGATTTTTAGGTTGTAGCGGGCTCAGTTGTTTTAAAGCTAGAGTGAAGATACTGGCATTATATGAAACTAGAAACTAGAAAAAGGAATTCATTGGTACCAACTATGTCACACTACTAGCTTGTCAAGAAGGAGGTTAAATAACGCTCCAAACTTGCGCTAAATTTTGGCGAGGAAGGAGTCCCTTGACCTCTGACCTCAAGATATGTGAATGAAAATGGGTTCTATGGGTTCCCACGAGTCTCTCCTTTACAGACACGGACTATAGACAATCATGCGATTAATCACGATTCTATTTTTGAATCGACTGACAGCCCTAACTAATACCCAACAGGGTTATATTATCTCCTGTGTGAGAGCTACTCATGACAAAAATAGTGACAGTGCCTCTTATCATTTCGATGCATAGCAAGATGGATGAGAAGTATCCGTTTCTAAATCTATATCAGTACATCTGGACATTCAGGTGTGTAGCAGATCTGACACAACCTGTCACTATCACACTGATAAGAGGCAGTTTAACAAGTTGGAATAAACACTCATCTGGTTTTCTAGGTCAGATTGTGGATCTAATGTTTTGATTTAAGGAGCGGAGATGCTTGGCTGAATCCCCCGTCCCACCACACACACTCTCTGTGTTGTGTGAGTGATGACTATCCGGCATTTTCCTGATGACTAACACAGACTGCACTGGAGGGTCCGATCCTCTTGAGTGGGAGCCTATGCGGTTACTGAATCCTCCTGGGTACTCCGTGTCAGTCATCAAGGTAATCAGCAGGCTAATCATAGCTCTTTATTTGCTGCCAATATATTTCACCCAATTTAACTGCGTCAGAGCAAATCAGCCAAAAGTTTGCTTGTACTATTTGATATTATTCATTATAAATGCATTATTGATCTATTTAGTCACAACATTAATTTATCACATGGTAGAAATTCTGCCAGATTTAAGGGAGATACATCACTGGACTAAAGAGAAACATCTGTTCTCTCTATCTTTAGAATCGGTATGTGACGGGGGCTGATTTTAAACTATGCTAAATACTGCAGTGAAGACCCTAAACTGGAACCTTGCACACTTAAACGCATCATTTCGAAATACAAGGGGTGAGTGAAGGCTTTAAAAAAATAACTGTAATCAATCCAGTGTCTTATATTTCTTATAAAACTCTTTCTTTAGGTGTTGGAAACTTTCACGAACAATTACCCTCATTCAATTTTTGATGGATACACATGGGTATCATGCATGTTTGTGCTTCTGTCTGAAAAGGAAGGAGCAAGACGTGCTGGGGATTCTCATGTGACAGAGCAAAATAAAATTAAGATTGAGTTTCAGAAGTTTCCACTGAGTTAAATGCACATTTCCAACTGTGGTTTTTCTGGAAGTTCTCTAGTATGATTGAAGACGGTATACAGTTTTAACCCCACTTCTGTCCCAACTTAGAGTTTATGTCGATGGAGTTTGTCTGTCTAATAAGAACACTATTCTATTATTTCTATATGCTGTATTGGCATGAATGTAACAAGGACAATATTGCCAAAGAGTCGAGTAATAATGAGATTATAAAGAAAAAGCACATTAGCTGTATATTGTATATTGTAAAGTATAATGGCTATAGCCGTTATACTTTACAATATGGCCATGGGTAAAAAAAAAAAAGTAAGCTTTTACCCAGACAGCCATTCATCAGTAGTGTTTATAGACAAGCACGATAAAGTCATAAAATAACTCTGTTAATGACTCCGATTCCGAACAATTTATTGCATTTTTCTTGACAAAAATGCAATGACCCTACAAAATTGCAGATGTCAAACTAAACATGACTGCATATTTAATCAGTCTTGTGAGAGAATGTCTGGTCTCAATCACTTCCTCTGTGATTTTATGTTTATGTACTTTCTGCCTGCAAGCCAAATTTCTATACACTTGCGTTTAACTTAGACAGATGAAAAGGCATTAAGTTGCACCGTAAGTTAACAGCTTAAAGGCAAAATCACCAAAAACACATTTCCTCTATTACCCCTATAAGGAAATCGAGCCATTCAAAGAGCTTTGGTTTTACGTGCTGAGGTTTAGAGATATTTTCTTCTTAAACTTCTGCCACTAGTCCAATACAATGAGGACAATTTGATTTTCTTTCTGATGCTCAAAGCATCAAAAAATAATAAATATATATATATATGTACACTGCTAATTCAGAGACTTTGCTGTTGACAGATTTCATTGATGAAATTCAACTTCAAGTATTCTAATTAGCTTCAGCAGCATATTACACTAAAAAATAGTGGTTATTATACTGTAGCTACTTACATTTTTGTATTCATTTATCAAGAGTTTCCTTCAGTGAAATGTCACTAACATTTGTTTTTCACAACTTATAAAATTGTATGCACTATGCACACATTTGTTGTGAACTTCTGAACAAAAACTAGATGGTAGCTCAAAGCATTGTTCCATTTAGAAGAAAAAGCAGGAGCAGTCACATGAGTGCCTTATGTAAGCTCTACTCATGCAACTCATTGTTCCAAGATTTTTTATTTTGCCTTCTTATATCATGAGGAGATTCTGATGAACATAAAATCTAGAACAGACTTAACTACTTCCATTAGCGGCAAACCTCACATAAAAACAAATTAATCTAGGGGCGCTGTAACTCTTTCTGTGGTTAGCACTATAGCTACAGAAAGAGACACACACAGTCTATCAAAGAGGGGAAATCAAATTAACAGGGCCGACAAATTGGAAGAAAAAGCTCCTACATATTGTTTTAATACATCCATATGTTTCACTTCAGAGGAACTGCATCTGCTGAGGGATGCTTGATGACAGCATCAGGCACAAATATTTATCAGACAGAAATAAGGTTTTGATTGAGTCTGGGATGAGGGGTTAAAGATGGAAGCTGTCTCAGACAAGAAAGAATGAAATATCGGGCCAAAAAGAACATTTTGTAATCCAAGAGAGCCTACTTGAATTATCCGCCTTATAAGGAGCAAAGAAAAATACTCTCAGCTACGTACTTTGGAAATTGAACAATTGCAGATTCACTCATCAACTGAGGAATGTTTGAGAAAGAAACCATTTTTAATGTAATTGGAATATAAGGTAATTTCTGCCAGGGATAGCAGAGGAAAAAAAACAATATTAGTTTCTTCCTTAATGTGCTTGAACATTTATTACTCTTGGGTAATTTCGACAGATATGACAAAGCAACCCTTCAGCCAGTGTGAGCAGCCTGAGAAGAGATTAAGACTGTAAAGCCGGCACAAAACAAATGAGGTACAAATGACAGAACAGTTTCATTAAAGTTGCTCATCACTGTAAATCTAATAGGTTCGTCTTTCTGTCAGAAAATAAATACACCTTGATGCTAGCCTGTTATAGAGGTTGCATTCAGGTGTTACAAATAACATGAGGGAGTAATTTCCGAATTGTATGCCAGTTGTTCCGGATAGCACGATAAGCCAAGAGTCCAAAATGTCATGAAAAAGTGAATGTATTAGATATCGATGCTTTCTTGTTTTGGTTAAGTTGCCATTAGGGCTGCGAATAATGATTATTTTCATTATCGAGTAATCTGTTGATTATTTTTGTTGATTAATCGATTAGTTGTTTGGTCTATAAAATGTCAGAAAATGTCGAAATTTTTTTTTAAATGACGATCAGTGTTTCCCGAAGCCCAAGATGACGTCGTCAAATGTCTTTTTTTGTCCACAACTCAAGATATTCAGTGTACTGTCATAGAGGAGTAAAGAAACCAGAAAATATTCACTTATTTTTCTTACTCAAATCGTTTAGCAAAATAGTTGCTGATTCATTTAGTGGTTAACAACTAATCGATTAATTTATTAATTGTTGCAGCTCTAGTTGACATACACTACTATAGTGCCACCAAGTTGTGCTCATGGGTTTTGAACATAATTTTCCTTCTGAAAAGCCTTCTGACATCGCCATTTAATTGCACTTTTCTTGCCTTATTTTTACATTAAATGTGCATTGGTTACAAATCCAAGAGAACAGACTATATTAAAACCAACCTCAGTGTCCGGAGGTCCCAGATCTTCACACCGTCTGTGACTGCACTGGTGAGGAAGAGGTTGCATAAATCCAGTGCTTGTGTGCTGAACATGGAGCCCTGTGAAGTAAACACAAAAAACAAAAATGACTAGTCAGCACATGCTTGACTGAAATAGGTTATAAATCAGCTTCTCTTATTGTCAAGTGCTGGAAAGGTTTATTGCTGTTTATCCTGTATTGGCAAACAGTTTTCACATTATTATTCCAGGTAGTATTATTACTACCTATAAGTAGAAGGTGACGTTAAAGACGATTTATGCACAATGGGACTGTAAGGAAAATTGGAATGCAAGCAAAATTGTTAATTTGTCTTTGTGTGTCATTTTCCATCTTGTATGCACCACACTGAGATACGCTTCAGCTATAAATATATAGACTTTCCACTGCACATCTAAACATACATTCCATATCTGACTTTCACACCAAGTTATCAGATGATACAGTGGAGTGTGTGTGTAAGAGGGAGGGAGAGAGAGAGAGAGGGCAGCGGTGGGGGTATTTTTTGTTTAGATTTCCATTAAGAGTGTGAGAACGGGAGTCTGAGAGGGCATTTCCAGTTCCATTTTCCGAGAATTCCTCTGCTCTGATGAGTTCCAGGTGAATTTTGACAAAGAGGCGATGGAAATTTGAAGTGGGAAAAGCTGCTTCACATGCGGCAGTTCCTGATGTTTGGTCTGCCTCGGGACGAGAAAGCAAGAGGGGAGGGAAGAGTAATGTTATGTGTGCAGTCTCCAGGCAGGGGCAATCCCTCTGATCCGCAGGTATTAACCCTACAGCATCCAAAGGCCCTCGGGCTCCCGGGCGGAGGACCCCACATTGACGCAATAGCCAAGCTGAAACAACACACTGCAGGCTTTCCACAGTGTATGGCACACAATAGCTGGCGTGACAAAGACCAGGCACCTCTGGGTGGAAGGAGTATAGTCAGCTGTGTGCAAGAGTGCATCACAGTTGAATGGGTTGATGCATTTAATCCATGCCACTAGCTGCAGTGTGTCCAGCTAATCCAGGCTGGCCTTGAGTGTCAAGTATGCACAGGTCAACATGCAGAAAGTCAATAGCCCAGGGTCACTGGGTACAAGCCTCTCTCTCGCATAAATACACACTTTTCTGTATTTCATCTGTAGGATTTCTATATTTTTATGATCAAAATGAATGGCTTTGTTGCTATAACAAAGCTGTGAAACAATAATATGACTATATATGGAGATAAACCAGGACCTTCATTTGATAGCCGCACAGAAGTGTAAATAATATGCAGAAAAACCCAGACTTGAATGCATGAGTCTATTACTGATATTTATAGTTTCATTTTGAGTGATGCGGTATTACATTCTTCTTAGCACTATAATGGATGTGGATATAGGCCCGAGCTGTCTACTTGTTAGACACCAGCAAATTGGACCCACATTGGTCCAAGACAGTGATGAGGGAGTAAGGCCACATAAACCCAAACTGCATCATGGAACAGCATTACTCCAAGGCCAGCATCCAGCGTGGAATCTGCGCCTGCCATCTCCTATGGCAGACTTAATCCTGATGCACGAGGGATTTACATTCAAACACTCAGCAAGATGAATGATACCGATGATGGCATGTCCTGTCTGTCTGTCATGGAAACTTTTTGGGGTATTTTACTCTTTTTTTTCTTCATTCACACCACAAACTAACACTTTCATTCCCTCAAAGATGATCTGTGTGTTATGTAACTCGCGGCAACACTCATAGACGTCTTATGTAAGCCTATAACATCTGCCAAATAGTAGACCCTTCAAGAGTAAGATGGAAGATGGGGCTCATAAGACCAATTGATGCCAAGCCAAGCTCAATCTTTGCTGTGCGAGTCCAAACGTCGCTCAGTCAGTCTGTGGATCTTTGACTCTATCCATTCACAAAGGTTAGAGGTTATCATAAGTTTTAGTCAAACTACATACTGTATAAGAAAAAGAGTCTGTGAAGCAGATGTGACAAAAAAAAGTACACTACACATGTGACTAGTCTTTCAGTAATTAAAACGATTTTAAAGACAAGCTTGTTTTCAGGATACTAATGTACACTGTTTCTAAGATTAGAATGAGGAACAGTTGAACAGTTGATATAATTTAGCATTTTAAGAATCACACTACACTACTGATGTAAGAAGGTAGAGCTGAAGCTGCAGAATAAAGAGATTAAAAACAAAACTGATACCTTGAATCGATCGATCGACATCCACTTTCAACATGGATCCTCGATCGATCGATTGATCGAATATAATAAAGATGATAGAACATATAGTACATAGAACTTTTAAATTCCTATTTGTGAAGTAGGGAACATATAAATGGCCTCACCTTGTTCTGTGTAATGCAGTGGACGGCTCTGCTGTGGGCATCAGGCAGGACTGAGGCAACTAAACCCTTGTTCATGTCAAATACTTGAATGGACCGATCTGAACCACACACCAGAACGATGTCTGGGACAGCTTTTAAGAAAAGATATGAGATCTATTATATACAAACTATAGGCCTGCTGTAGATAAGATGCGGAAAAGTGTCTGTGATAAGTTTTCAAAATGACTTTTCTAAGACAAAAAACGTATATCTGATCAATAACTGACTTTCCGTTATTCTTCATGGGCCAGCATTAGAAGCTAGGTCTGAGCTGAGTAGATAGAGCTGCATACATCAGTTTGCTTTCTTGCAGACAGCTTCTATCTGTGATGTAAAAGTATTTTGCTTTTAAATGTCAGCAGTTGTCTGGCACGTTTGCAAATTGTTGTATTTAGCCTTCTAAATAGTATTTTATGCTCAAGTTTTACACAATATCTGACTCTACATGGAACATGAACAGATACTTTCAATGAAATGATAAAAGCAAAAATGCATATTTTTTTTAAATAACAATTTTCTTAAAGTAATTCCTATTTATTCACTTTAATGCCGTGTTAAAAGCATGTGGATTGTAGTATACTTTCACAAGCGAGAGAGTCTCCTTTTGCATGGTGTCCATTTACACTCTCTCAGTTTACTTCTCTAGAAAAAATCTCAAAGGGGCTTTTAATGATACGCAAAATAATCCTTAATTTATATGGAAAATCTAGAGCTCAAATATCAAAGATGTATTTTACTGTAATCACTCTATATACATTTTCCACTCCCAAGCATGGTGGTGCAAAATAACTCCTGACATGACTTCCCTCATCCAGACGCAGCTCACTTCAGTGGATTTATTGGAAAGTAAATGCATTGTAAACCCTAACAAGGGGCTGGAATGCAGACATTCCTGAAAAATTAAAGACCCCTAAATGATTTATAGGTGAGGTCGGCAGTAGAAGCCCCGAGGCAACACAAGTTCATTTTGCCCTCCACAGCATCAGTCTAGTCTAAACCATAACACTTCCTGCTGCGACAACAATAACAACAAAAAGGATACAAGAGAAGAAATCATTGATTGCAGACAAAGCGGTGATGTCTGTTGCTGATGTCGTCGTAAAGCATCTTGCCAATTCGACAACACTCCGTTGCCGATATCTAAGAAGAAAAAGAAGAAGATGCATCATTTTCTAAACCAATAAAGGTGACTATATGATCTGCACGCCTATCATTCTTCATCTCTGTCTGAGCTATACGGAGGAGGAGAGAATTCACTACCCTTTACGACAAATTTCTGATTTTATTTTTTTCAGTTAAGTGTTTCCATTCACAAGAAACATCACACAAACAACTACCTACAGAGGAAACAAATGAATAAGTAACATGAACTGCTAAAAGAGGGTATGGGGGGCCTTTATTGTCATTTCCCCGGCCTTCAGAATAAGCCCTGACAGCTCACAGTACACAGCCAAGCAGTTTGGGTGGTAATGAGTGTCAGCCGTGTGTGGTAGCAGCTAAATAAAGCCAGACCCTCATCAAATCAGTTACAAAGCTAGCTTAAGCAACAAAGCCTGCTTCCTTACATGGATGGCATAAGTCTCAAAAAAGAGCAGTCTATATTCCCCTTTTTACCTGCATTGCAATGTTGTTGCAACAGATATATTGCATTGGTAGTCATTATGACAATTGCTGGCGATGAAAAGTGGCAGATGAACGCCCTCTCTACCTTGCAAGTATTGTTAATGTTCACTTGAGAAAGGCAAATGTGTCAGCGTTACTGTTTAGAGGCCAACAAGAGTGGGGTCATAATGTGCAGCTTTGAGGCATTGTTATTGTTGATTCCCCATTGCTACACCGTCTTAAACACTAAAAAACATGCATTTTTGCTGTTAATTGCAGTAGATCAGGGGAGCCCAAACTTTTTCCCTTGGAGGGCCAAAACTGGAACTCAATGGTGGGCCACAGGCCAAAAGTAAACACCTATTGTATTGTATTGTTAAGATGCAAAATGGTACAAGGATCCAAAGTTCCCCTAATTGAATGTTATTTTAGCTTTTACATAGTTAACCCCTTAAAACCTACCTGCTGAATACAATTGGACTCATTTCCAGTCATACCCAATTCATGAAATTCCAAGATTGTTAAGGGACCCAGCATGCAGAAATATTCAAATACACCATTTTTAGAATAAGACAAAATAACACATTTATACTTCATTCAAAAACTGCATGTGATTACCATAAAGTGGTTATGTCTGTAAAGGGGACTCATGGGTACCCATAGAACTCATTTTCATTCACATATCTTGAGGTCAGAGGTCAAGGCACCCCTTGTGAAAATGGCCATGCCAGTTTTTCCTCGCCAAAATTTAGCATAAGTTATTTAGCCTCCTTCCCAAAAAGGTAACATGACATGGTACCAATGGATTTTTTAGGTTTTCTAATTTCATGTATCTGTACCGTCACTCTAACTCTAAAACTGAGCCTGCTACAGCCTGCAAAAGACAGTAAAGCTGGTCAGGATCGCCAGGGCCTTTTAATTAAAAAAAAAAAGCCAACACCTGGTGGGCCAAATCGAACCTGATAGTGGGCAAACTTTGGCCCATGGACCCCACTTTGGGCAGCCCTGCATTAGACCAATAGCTTCAAATGACTATCCAGCTGTGACCAGGAAGTTCAGGTGTGTGAAAAACTGAGATTCAGCTTTGACACCAAAAGAGAAAGAGAAATCCTTGCCCTGACTCCAGTGGCATCTGTGTTTCTTTGCAGTGAATAGTGTAATACATTTTTATATTGGTGATTGATTAATAATAAATGACATGCATAAGTAAAACCAATTCAAAAACCCATAGTTAGTTTATCCATCACTAGCAAGTGTACATGCTTAACTGTTCTATATCATAATCCCTTAATAAATACCTTTTGATGTTGTCTCGTGTGATGTCCACATTATACAGGTACAGGTATAGAGAGGGTCCAGACGCCAGGAGCAGGAATTTGTCGAGGTAATAAAACTGAGCACCTTTAATGGGTTTGGAGAACATACTGTCGCCCTAAAGGAGGAAAGAAAGGAGACAAAAATTAAGCTAATCTCTTGGAATTATTGAGACATTCAAGATGTAAGAAAATATATTACTAAAATAAAAACCTAAACCTAATTTAATTTCATATGAAGAATAACTAAAAAATAATACATTTTATCAATGCATCTTTTTTTTTTTTAATTATTGGGAATGTATGCTAAAAAATACGAAGACCTTTAAAAATAGATTAGTCTTACTTCTTACTCCATATTGCCTGAAGGTGATTTAAAGCAAAGTCACAGCTGAATTCTTTAAGCAATAAAAAGCTGTAATAGTAAGTGCTGCACACCGCTATAGCTTTTTAATTGCTCAAAATGATACACGTAACAGCCACAATTGGGGAGAGATAATCTGCACATACTGTCTGTGTTATCCCATTAAACCCACGAGAATAAACTTGTGTGTAAATGTGAAGCTTGAATGTTTACTCTACCACTCAAACAACCAACATCTCCTCATTTTTGTCTCTTTATAGTTCATAGAGAAGTTTTTCACACCATG
>CAKALG010041427.1:4740-23334 GCA_916700815.1 Helicolenus hilgendorfi | reverse complement strand
AGTTTTTCCTCGCCAAAATTTAGCATAAGTTATTTAGCCTCCTTCCCAAAAAGGTAACATGACATGGTACCAATGGATTTTTTAGGTCTTCTAGTTTCATATGATATCTGTACCTTCACTCTAACTCTAAAACTGAGCCTGCTACAGCCTCCGCAAGACAGTAAAGTTGGTCAGGATTGCCAGGGCCTTTTAATAAATTTAAAAAAGCCAACATCTGGCGGGCCAAATCGAACCAGATAGTGGGCAAACTTTGGCCCATGGACCCCACATTGGGCAGCCCTGCATTAGACCAATAGCTTCAAATGACTATCCAGCTGTGACCAGGAAGTTCAGGTGTGTGAAAAAAAAACCCAGTTAGCTTATCATCACTATCAAGTGTACATGTTGAACTGTTCTATATCATAATCCCTTAATAATTACCTTTTGATGTTGTCACGTGTGATGTCCACATTATACAGGTACAGATATAGAGAGGGTCCAGACGCCAGAAGCAGGAATTTGTCGAGGTAATAAAACTGAGCACTTCTAATGGGTTTGGAGAACATACTGTCGCCCTAAAGGAGGAAAGAAAGGAGACAAAAATCAAGCTAATTAATTAAATTCATATGAAGAATAACTAAAAATAATACATTTTATGAATCTTCTTTTTTGTTTTTAATTATTGGGAATGTATGGTAAAAAATACAAAGATCTTGAAAAATAGATTAGTCTAACTTCTTACTCCATATTGCCTGAAGGTGATTTAAAGCAAAGTCACAGCTGAATTCTTTAAGCAATAAAAAGCTGTAATAGTAAGTGCTGCACACCGCTGTAGCTTTTTAATTGCTCAAAATGATACACGTAACAGCCACAATTGGGGAGAGATAATCTGCACATACTGTCTGTGTTATCCCATTAAACCCACGAGAATAAACTTGTACGTAAATGTGAAGCTTGAATGTTTACTCTACCACTCAAACAACCAACATCTCCTCATTTTTGTCTCTTTATAGTTCATAGAGAAGTTTTTCACACCATGTGGAAAGGAGACTTAACATTGATCTCCTTAAACTGCATAGTTGGAATCTATCAGGGTAAAAGACGCTAACAGATGGGCTATCCTGTCAAATTGTTTTCTCTGTCAAGGTTTATAGATGTACTAATCTTCCAACTATCTGACCTCTTCAGACTTCCAATGACAACATATTATAAGAATATGATGTGGTCATTTGTGGTTATTTCTTCCTAGAGTTTTCAAGTATAACTGAGCAAAGCTATTTGTATTTCTGGCTCACCCCGACACAACTCTTGTCCCCGAAAAGACTTGCATTTGTTGCCAAGATCTTTCACAAGAACACCAAGCAGTCAAAGGCTGCAGGCCCGGCCAAGCCGAAAACAATCTGACCGAGTGGAGCAAAGCACGGATGGTTAGCATCAGCTATGGGGAGACCCCAGATTTTGTTTGCACTTGGCATGGGGAAATAGACACACTTCTGACTGTCCCATTAAATGTGATACCCAATGAAGGAAGGAGGGTCTGCGTATGATCACAGTTTTGGATGCTCTGAGTCCAGCAGATGCTTTGAATGACAAAGTCACTATCTTTGAGCCAAGAAACACACAATGTCATCATCCCAATTAATTTTCTTTTTTTAATTCCACGAGGATAGTCTTATTAGAAGGAAAACGTGAATTAAGCAAGTTTTACATCTATATGTCAAAGATACACTTCGAACATTACACAGAAATCCCCCTGCAGGAGCTCTGTTACAAAGGTGAGCCAGTTTCTAATGCGTAACAGACAAAACAAATTAAAGAATTTTCATCATAGCATCTCTTACCTGCATTACACCACTTTATAATATCCTACACTCTTTCCATCACCCTTAATACAGTACACCACGCATCTCTTAATACCGTATGTAAGTTAAAGGTGCTATTGATAACATTGATAACATTCATCCACTAGATGTCACATTCTCCCTCCCCTGTTCCATTGCATTCACTTCACAACAAGTCATTGCCAAACATTTACTGTCAATCTCAGCCATTTATCTACTTTTTCCACACTAACTGACGACCCAGAAATACCACGTGATATCAACGTCGTTATACTATTGGCTCACAAGCCTTGTTAGAAGTGGGAACCAAACATCCGATATCTTCCAGAGAAATAAACAAAACATTTATTTTGGACCCGTCAAAATTCTTTAAATGATTAATTCACAATCATAATATGTTTTTTTCAGGAAAAGTCATACTTTTGTTCGGCACCTTTCTAAAGGCTCTGTAAATGTGTTATTTAAAAAAAAAAAAATAGTCTAAAAAAAAACATTAGTCTACGTAAAAATGTTATCAATAAGACCTTTAATCACAGAATCCAAACCTGAGACATTATACTTTGAAAGCATGCTCTTGAGAACAACAAATGAAAACCTTGTGGATACAGTAGCAACCACCTTTTTAAGGTCACTCAAGTGTGGCATCGTTGCCTCATTTACAAAACTGCAATTACGGGCAAAATCCTTCCAGCAGCTATAGCCATCTCTGAAGACAGGAGTGAGAGTGAAAAATGCGTATGGCATGTGTCTGTAGTTATTGTGTTATACTTCTAAACCAATTTGAGTTTTAGACCTTCAGAGTGAGGACATTTTTGCAATATGAGGTCACTCTGACTGGTCCTCATTTCATTGTTTTTTTTATGGTTAGGACTTGAGTGAGGGAAGGTTTGATAAGGACTTGAAGTAGGGTATGTAGTGGTTATGATTAGGGGGATATGAAATTCATAAAAAAGGAAAAAATACAGAGGTACAAGTTTGTATTAATGAATGCATGGGACATTTACCATTATAATGGCAGGCTCCGGGCTGCCATGGGTCCAGATTTGTAGTGATTGGTCCTCTGACGCACTCAACCACCACTGTCTGTTGAGGCTCCAGCTCACGCTGCTCACTGGCTTGTCATGCCCTGCTTATAAAGAGGGAGGTTTGAAATTAACCTGGAAACAGCATGTGGCTGCAACATTTACTTTTATGGTGCTGTTGAGCGAGTCAGGCAGAGTGAAGAGAAGAGTCACACGGTGACCTACTGGTCACCTCAACTTCTGTCCTCTCATCTCTGCTGCCCCCTTGTGGAGACTGTGTTCCCGCTGCACTAGAGCCACCAAGTGCAAAACAGATGCTTGACATGGATGGATATCCTCTCTTTGCCTGTCCGTGTTTACTTTACAGCCTAGGATTGCTCTGTGGCAGGTTGAATTGATCGCTCTTAGTACTACTTTAATTCTTAATAATGTGTAAAATACTGAGAAACTTTATTAGTTCAAACATAGTTGATCTCAAAAGACAATGTGCCCTTTTCATCTTTCTTTTTCTATCATTACCTAGGATTTACTGTCTGGTAAGAACAAAGATGGTATGTACCTAATTATTGCGTTGGAATATAACCAAACCATTCTTATTCTGGTAAAAGAGAACTCTTTATCAACCATTTTGACAGTGATAGCTTCGAAAGGATGAGGATATTCATGGAGTCTTTCATCTCAAGCCATGGATCCATTTTAAAGTATGTTAATTTAGAAATATCCCAAATAAGACCTAAATCCAAGATGAACTTATCATCCTCTTTGTTTTCAGGGGTAAGAGCTTAACCTACGATGACTCTAAAATGTGAGGAGTCAATTAATAAAGCCCTCTCATAAAACAATGTCATGAATAACGCATAAAATGAATCATTCTTTTTGTGAAAGAACCTCCAACTTTCAAGTGCACTGCTGACAAAAACACTGAGGTAACTGAGGTCAAACACTGTACAACCCAAAGGTTTATAAGGTATGGATACTCATGAGCACTTCATGCACCTGTGTAGACAGCTGGATTGCCAGAAAGAGAGGACTTGTACAATAACACTGAGCTGTCGCCAAGACCACACAGGATTTGTTTTCCGTCACCTGGGAGAGACAAGGAAACACACAATCATTTTATCAGGATTTTTCAGTCAACATTCGATTTAATATTAGAGAATAGGAACGCGGTTTTTAAACATAGCCGGGAAGTGAGGTGTTTTGTCTGAAGTAATATGTACTATAATTCTCTATTCTCTGATCTTAATGTATTGCCAATCATACTTCATAAATTATTGTTTAATCGTTAATTCAGCCTTCCAGTAGAGGATGGACAAAACTGGATGCAGTATATAACTCTTCTCTGTTTGCTATGCAATGTTTCAAACGCTGTTACTGCTGATGAAATATTTCAAATTCAGGCTCAAATGGGTCTTTGCAATCCAAAAAAATGTAAAATGCCTTCATTCAATTCCCTCATGTTTTAATACCTTGGAGTACCATCCTGTAGTCCTGACACATAATCATGGGACGGTTCAGTAGGAGTGGTGGAAAAGAAATCGATACAGCATCGCGATATTTTGCGTGGCGATATTGTATCGATACACAGACGTCAAGTATCGATCTTTTATTATGTGAACTATTAACCTCTTAACAACCAGACGTCCGGCCGGCAGGCCCAGCTGCTATTCTGTCAGAGGTTGTAGCAGGCTCAGTGTTGAAGCTAGAGTGAAGACACTTGTATCAAATGAAACTAGAAAACCTAAGGAATCACATGGTACCAACCATGTCACGTTAGCTAGCGGGAAGAACGCTAAATAACGCTCCAAAGTTACGCTAAATTTTGGAAAGGAAAAACTGTCATGGCCACTTTCAAAGGGGTCCCTTGACCTCTGACCTCAAGATATGTGAATGAAAACTCTGAGATGAACAGAGTGAAAACTGTATCTTATCAAATAAAACAGATGTTGACTAACTATATAATTTGCAGTTTAAAAAAGCTAATAAATCGCAATATATCTTATCGGAACACTCAGCATATCGCAAAATGTTTAAAATTTCAATAAGGTCGTATTGTGATAATATCGTATTGTGGGACCTTGGTGATTCCCACCCCTACAGTTCAGTGTACAACTGTGTGCTCAAACAAATTTCCAGTAGTTCAACCTTTACACAGACATAATCAGAATCAGGAGAATTGCAGCAGCTAAATTGTCTCACCTGAATACTGAAGGCAGTGAACTGGCTTGTTGGTAATGGTTAGATGAATGTGTGGTATAGTAGGGGCTGCACTGTCAGCTGGATAATCTTTGAGGAGTAAACTTCTAAATGACAAAAACAAGTTTAGTGTTAATATCAACAATTACAATTTTTTTTATAACAATTAATGTAAATGATGGGACTGCTTACGTATTTTTGTTAGCCTTTTTAGGGGAAGAATTCTTCTGGATATTTGTTTTAGGTGAAAACATACTTCTTCTGAAAAGCAAAAACAAAATATTCCTGTGATGTTTCATGTATCAACTGATTTGATTAATCGAAATTCATTTCATACTGTATTTTTTAGATTTTGTGCATTGCATTTCATTTTTATTTTCAATCTTCCATTTCAATTTACATTAAAGTTGCTCTTTAGCCTGACTGCAATAAACTGTACTTTGATTTTCTATGCAGTTACTCTGTGAACCTACCTTGGGGCACTGGTGTATCCAGATGACTTCACTTCTGTGCGGAAAACCAGAGGCTGCTCTTTTATTCCTCCTTTGTTAAAAAGATAAGATGGTTCATTAGACACTGAAAAACACAAATCTGTTCATGAGTATAAAAGATCTACAGTATGCTTCAAACAAAGACAAAAGATACTGCAAAAAGAGTCTTATTTACAAATGAGTAGATGTTACAATATGAGTCAAAGGTGGAAAGGAAAGAATGCTCATTATTTTCCATAATCAGGATAGAACTATTCATTATACCGTAGTGGTTTTTCATGAATTATATTTAAGGAAGATACAATATTATTATTATACATTGGGTGACCACTCTGTGCTGTGAGCATTAAGTGCATCAGCCACAAACTGTGGGATGGTTCATTCTGCTCCCTGCTCGCTGTCAGTGCCTTTACTGTATTACAATGAGCTCACTTTTTCCACAACCATTAAAATGTGTGAGGTTTTCCAAAAACGGTTCTCCTGTCAAATACAGGCAAAGCAAGAAAACGTCACATGATCTCAGAGCGCTAGATTATCACCTAAGCAGAAATTTCCCCAGGACGTATCTAATATTAATCAATCAATGAATTTAGTTGACCAACAAAACTACAAGCAAACCTTGAAAAGGCAACTGTGTGTTTGAGATCTTAAGATATGGCTCTTTAATTTCTTTCCATGCAATTATATGTTTTAGACAGTTATTATTTTTTTCAGTAACAGTAATTCCTTTTATAGATGCTGCAGTTTACTGACAGATTGTCATTGGACATGAACTTGAAAAACACAGACTGATTGGTACTGTAGTCGGATTTGGTCACACAGATGTGTTTACAGTAGGGATGCACCGTTCCGACTTTTTCAGCACCGATACCAATAGCGATACCTGAGCTTTGGGTATCGGCCGATACCGAGGCGAGTACCGATCCGATAGCAGTGTTTACTTAATAATGATGTATGCCTCACTGGGTGGAAGTAACTTGTATCATTCTTTTATGTGTAAGGAAACATCAGGCTTGACTCATACATCACTTTCTTAACTTTGTAAAACAAGATGTAACTAATAATTACATAGATATAAATTTACTGAATTGTCATTTATTATAAAAATAATAAGTTGTACACCAGCAACTTGGTAAAAATCTTCAAAATGATCAGGAATTGCAAGTGTAAACCCTTTTAATGCAGCAACAAATTGGTCAAAACTTAAACAGGAATTAAAATTCCAGTATATAATGTATATCATATATAAACATAGAATTGAATTGAATAGATTGGCCCCATTGTCACGATACTCGATCCAGCTGTTATCGGTGCATCCCTAGTTTACAGCAACAGCTTATTTCCTATATGTCAAAATGACAAATTGCATTCGAACTATTATTCAAAGATTTTAGAAAAGGAAACCCGATAACAGAATCCCTGATGACAATCGATAACCGTAAGAAAAGGTTGTATCAAGTTAGCAATAGACATACAACATGTCAGTAGTTTTAATTTGCTAATATATCATTAAAATTGCAAACAGCAACAAACAGCTTAACAGACTCACCTGATGAATCATTTACCTAGTGTTTGAGTGCTAGGTACTATCAATTATCCTTTTTAGGCTCTTAAACAACTGAAGTGTAGGCACGTTTCCAAACCAATGATAAATGTAACAAGTTAAACCAACCAGTCAAAAATAGAAATACATCTGGATCTCTTTTCAATTCTCTCTTATCTGGGAGTGCTTTTCATCTTTGATCACTGCTGATCAAAGATGTTAACTCCAGTTTTGGCTTGAAGGGTATTTTCCTGTAAAGCAATCTTGACAACCTCAGAACAACTGCTCCGTTCTCTTTTCCTTGGATTTTAAAGTGAAATATGAGTTTGTCTAGGTACATGTTGTTTCTTTATCTGTCCAGCCAGAAGGATAATGCTTTTGATACTACGCATGCCGTGTTGCTTCTGTGAAATAGTCTCATTTCATTACTTAGTTCATCTTGTGATTTTTTCCATGAAGAGGCCTTCATTATACAAGGTGTTTACAAAGCAAATAAAAGCTTTTGTGAACCTGGTATTTATAACTTGGGTCAAATTGGTATTGTATGGTATCAACAAAGACATTATGAAAAAGTACATTTCAGCTTGAGAAAGGTTTTGTGACAGGGGTTGCTCCCGTGTAGCACTTTCCTCCATTCCTCCACTGTGTTGTGTGTGAGGTTGGGTACTGGAAGTTGCTTTTGATCCAGAACAGATTACATGCAGGAAATTTTAGGCCAGAAATCTAATTACCTGGCAACACAATCACTTTGCATTGCTCAACAGCCCTATTAACCCCCTGTTGATATATAATGGTCATTTAGTTTTATGGTGCAGTAAAAATCTCATAATTTACGCTGACTTCACACTAGACGCTAGCGGTTTGCTGTGTGCTCCCTTTATAGCACTCATTATGTAAGTTGCGGCAAAAAAGTCTCATGATATTGAACTCTAGCTTAAAACATCATGATGTTTAGCCTCTGATGCAACGTCTAAAGCAGCAACAAATGATTATTGGTACAATAAGTTTCTATCTGCTGTATTCAGGTCTGTACCTGTAGGACCAAAAACAAAGTGGTTGTTAGGATTAACAAGACTTAAAATATACACCACGTTTTTGGTTTCTGTGACTTTAAGAAGTGACAGTGATTTGTTTTACAGTTTGGGTTCTCAGCACTCGCAGGAACAAGGCTCAGGCCGGCCCCGGAGTTTATTCTAAAATAAACTCTTGTTCTCAGTTGGAGAACAGGAGATGGGAAAACGCAGACCTCCCTCTGAGTTTGCTGTTGAATGTGGCCCAAGAAAAAGAAAAAGAAATAATTCAAGCTTCTAAAAATGTACAAACCATAGCAGGTATATGTGTCTCTAAGATATTATTTTGACTGTAACCAGAGTCTCTGGTATGAGTTATTGCCTTACTGACCTGTGAAAAGTGGGTCACACAGTAGGGGAAAGGAGCGAGAGCAAAAGTAAAAAGGTATCAGAGGCACGCTAACTGAAGACTGACAGGAATTACAAATATGGAGCCAAACTAAGGGTCTCCCAGCCATAGAAATCATGTAGAATATGCTGGCCATGTGGAACATGTATGTAGCATGCTGGGGGGAAATGAACAAAGAGGGCAAAGAATGTACTACTACATGTAGCTATGTGAATAAAATACTAACCATAATATCATATTTTAACAGACAGCTAGATGTGCACTAGATTTACTAAACACTAAGATGCTCTGTACAGCAGTTGCTGTAAAGCAGTGACTAATGACCCAATAGTCAGAGGCATGAAATACTTTCCTCTTTCATTCAAACTGGACTAGTCAAGGTCTTGCATACAGTTCCCTGTGTCACAGATTATTTTTCCCATCTCACTCCACCCAAAACTAGCAAAGGAGCTCTAACAAATCGGGCTGACATTGATGCTTGATGTTCTACGCCATGTCAAAGTAGACTGATGTCTTGCAACAGTCATTCAGATCAGTGTTTCCCAAATTGTTTTTCTGGGGACACACTTTTTAAAAATGACAAACCATCGCAACCCGATTCACAATAGGTCTCATCTATAAATTGTGAGAATAGAGAATTTGTGTGTAAATTAACGTTCCTGACCATCTTTACTGCCATTTCCACATAATCTTATATTATCTTGTATAGGTAAACCAGCCATTTCGAAGAGATATACGTTTGATAAATCACAACTTTGCTTTATGCATGTGTTATTGAAAACGTATACACATGTTAGATATAATAATGAGATAAAATAAATCCATTTAGGCAGAGTTAAGAGGCTCTCGTTTTTTTCCTCTCATCAATAATAAAACAAACAGAATGTACGCTAGCCTTTCATATTAGATTCAATGTTACAATTATGCTACAAATATCAGAATAATACGAACATTCAGGCTCCCTCACATAAAATAACAAGGCTAGGGAATTACACTTCAGACATCAAGCAAAACGTAATGGCAGCTGATTATCATCATCTCAAAAGGCCAAGAGTCCTGGTTCACTTCATGATTATGTAACGTGGCGGTGTGACGTGACAACGGACATCTAATCTGCACACGCAGTTCTTTTAAAAAAAAAAAGCTGCACCAGACTTACAATGGAAAAACATTTTCCTTTCCAGGAATCTCAGAGGTTTATGTGTAATTTAGGTTTAGGTGTAATTTGTATACAGTTCTGCAGAAATCCTTAATAATATAGAGATACATGGGCGCAGCACGGTGGGTTGCACTACTCTGTAAATGTTTGCGTTTTTTTGGTCTGACAGTTCAGTCATAGAGCACCTCTGGACTCCCGTGAAGATCCCCTACATAGTCTGGCACGATGCAGCCTGGCTAATACTGGCTTTCTCAGCGGTAGCTCTCTGTAAGAGCAACATGTGAACCACAGTATACTAGGTCTTCAGCAGAATAGGTTCAAGCTGCCAGATCCTAATGATACACCAAAGAACCACAAATGGGCTCGCTTTACCTCGGAATCCACCACTACAAGAATCAACCGTACAACACAATGAGCTCATTACTGAGAATGTCTCAGTCTGAATGTGTTGTACTCTCACTGTTGCATCATTTGAAGCACCTGCCTATCAAGGTGACCAGATCCCAACAAACCAAATGTGGGACATGAAGAGTATGTTGGTGTGGGATAATGTGGAACACATTGCCAAGACTGAGAGGTAGTCTACAATTTTGATATAATGTCTACCTAACTTCAATAATAAACATTTCTATTCTGCCCCTTAGCTTGTAACATCTGCACATCTGTTTTTGAGCCGCAAGTTTCTTGTGAGACTTTGAAAAATAACACAAAAAACTCTGAGAATCACCGTCCACTGGCTTATAAAGTTTTCACAGTCTTTGTTGTAGCTGCTCTTCCATTTCTTTGTGGTATTTTCCATCATATTCTGCCTAAATCTGCATAGTGACTTTGTGGTGACTTTGTGGCAATTTTCTCCGTTGGGCGTAGCGTAGCAAAGACTGTGAAATGTTAACCTGCACTTGACCCACATGAGCGCAGTTTGACACCACAATGCAAAGCATGGAATCTTTTCCACCCTGCATATTTACAGATAGAGTAACGAGGAGCTCTTTTAATAGCCAAACAGACTTTCTATAAACCTACAATAAGTACAATTTAAGAGAATTGTCTGTGTCCAAGCAAAACAGACAACGAGCCAGACATGGAGTGAACTATAAAATGGGTCATAGTTTTAAAGCCCTGAGTCATCAAACAGCAGTAGTTCCCTTTTTATTTGATGTGTGTGAACATAAGTGTGAGGGGAGTGGGTGTTCTGACGCTGACCTTTCCTTTTAGGATGCTCGGGCTCCTTCTTCTTTAACTCGGCATTCAGAGGAGATTCAGGCAGTCGAGGAGAACTGAAAACAAGGGAGGGGTGAAATGGGGGAAAAGAGTTACTGGAAATGAAGGAGCAAAGCATTTTCCAGCATTGTGGATTATTAGTTCTTCTAATTCTCAGTACAATGATATTATTGACTCATGAAAAACAGATGTCAAGAAGAATGGTTATAATATGCAAAGTTAATATGGAAATGTCAGAGTCAGAAGGCGTTACAGGCGGGAGGCCAACTGAAAAATAGAACACACTTATGTATATGTCTGACTGCTGGTGAGGTCAGGTGACCAGCGTCTTGTAGAAAGCAACAGTCTACATCTGCACTGTTTAGCTCATTTTAACAAGCTGACATGATTGTGCTTCGGCTCATAAATCGCAAATTTGTTAAAGCAGAAAAACACATTAAGTTGATGAAATTATCATTATTTATTGGTGCTGCTGGATTTTTCTAAATAATCCTTTATGGAGGTACAGATAATGGATTGCATTCCTTCCCCAGAGGACAATTTAAAATGTTTGGCATTTATAAAGTGATGTTATTATGAGAGCGATAAGTAGGATTTCTGGATTAATTTCGTACATCCATCCAGAACGTACAGCTTTATTAACCCATGTGGATTTAAAAGCTTAGACATATAAAAAATGTTGACAGAGTTAAGTCATTCACTGAGCAGAGCAGTTCCAGACTGGAACCAAATGATTACGTGAGCTACAGAAAAAAAGTACTTGTGTCTTTTGTATTGTATTATATTTGTATTGTTTCATTAAATGGATTGTACTATTGTCACTGAATAAACAAATGACAGAATACCTGAATATTATTTATAATACAAGCAGCTGAGATACATACTGTAGTATTTACCATGTAGTCCTTTAAAGGGGACCTATTATGCTTTTGAGCTTTTTCCCTTTCCTTTAGTGTGTTATATAGTTGTTTTGTGCATGTAAAAGGTCTGCAAAGTTACAAAGACCAACGTCCTTGCCAAAGGGAGTTGCTCTCCCCCACAGAAACACTGCTTCTGAACTTCCTGAAACGCCTTGCTGGAAGGCCCACCTTTTCTTCTGTAACGTGGTGATTTCACCAAGTAACATATTTGCATAATGGCTAGCTTGGCACGCCCTCAAACAAAGCTAGTGAGAGTGGAGCTGGACCTGAGTCCAAAGAGTTTGGTTTGGTTGACCAATCACAACAGAGTGGGCCAGCTGACCAATCAGAGCAGACTGGGATTTTGGGAGGGAAAGGGGGGAAGGAGCTCAAACAGAGCGATTCAGACAGAGGGTGAAAAGAGGTAATGCAGCACAGCCGGTATGAGAAAAATGAAGTGCTTTTTGAACATTAAAGCATATACACATGTTCTAGAAACCCAAAATACAAGTATGCACCTGAAAATAAGCATAATAGGTCCTCTTTAACAAGAAAACCTGGGTTATAGCCCCTGCATATACAAGATTACTGTAGGCCAGGTCAAAGTGTCACCAAGCAACATTTTTACAAACACAGCTGATTTGTTACTGTACTTTGATCTCTATATTGAAGGGAGCAAGCACACATGTGCATTTGTCCTATAGGGGGTCAACATATCAATATACAGTATACCAATATAGTCTCACTAAATATTTGCCTTTAACTCCAGGTTTACCTCGGGAACACCGAAAAGCCTTCACCACAAGCCGAGGTCCTCCTTAGGTCACACAGACGTAACTCCAACAGGACCACACACCGAGTAAACAAAGAGCTCACTAATAACACCATCTGTGTGGAGGATTTCATAAAATGGATCATTAAAACAATTGTATTACTCCATAATTGTTTCAAAAAGACACATTAAAAATATAACTTTATGAATAACGTTGAGGAAAATACAGACAATGGAAAGTCTTGGTGTTTTTTATGCTGCACTATAACACAATTGCTTTTCTGTAGGAACACAAAAAAAGGGGCAAACCACAGTCATATCTTGTAAAATGTATATTTCACATAATCCTACAGTGGATTGTGAAAACAAAGTTTAAATACTAATTACAGGGGCACCCTAAGACATTCAAAATTAGTGTAGGAAACAAAATGAAAAATTCTATATAGATCCTGAATCTGATACTTAATAGGGATTTATTTCAGTGGTGGTTATTATAGTGCAAAGGATATTTTTTTAGGGCTGCCAATCGATTAAAAAATTGAATCACGATTAATCGCACATTTCTGATCTATTCAAAATTTACCTTAAAGGGAGATTCGTCAAGTATTTAATACTCTTATCAGCATGGGAGTGGGCAACTATGCTTGTTTCATACTATATCATGGGCCAATTGAATGATAGAGGTCTAGTTGAGAGGATAATTTAGTGCAATGTCTTATTGTGGTTTATCAAGATATTATTGGAATTACTCACAGAGTTATCCCACCCTGGAGAGATTGACCACGACCCGGCCATTGTGATGCTCAAATTGGGGTAATCTATAAAAACAAACATCAGTCATGAGTTTGGTGTCAGTAAATTCCCTTTAGAGTTTGAAATCAATCAGTGTTTCTTAAAAAGAAAGATAATCTTGTAGACTTTCTGCTAAAGTAGAGTAATGGGGTACTGGTTGTGCACAAATGCTTAAAAATATCACAGCAGTGCAGCAGCAATCGGAGAAGCTGCACCACCAGCAGCCTACCTTTGAAATATAGCACTGTTAGGAGTTCTGAGGTAGCCAGATCCACCACATACAGGCCATCCGAGCTTCCAATGCACAACCAGCTGTTGTCCCTGCAGGGGCCCACACAGAAAAGTATGGAAAAAGTGTTACAGGATTTCCCTTTAAAGTATTTTTTTTCTAGCTCATTTGGGGAAAGACAATGTAACCACATACTAAAGAAAAACATACTGATGTGATGAGTGGCAAGACATGCACACCATAGGGCTAAAGGTCTTTATTCAAGTTTCCTTTGACTTCATGTAGTCTAAACTATGTACACCCAGCAAGATGGAAACTTCTGCCACACAGAGGAGAAGGGAGAGAAAGCTGAGTCTGAAGGATCCTTTTCTTACACTTCCTGCACTGAGCTACATGCTGAGGCTATAATATTGTTAGACAAACTTTATGTTTGAGTGCATCATTATTTTCATGCTGAGCGTGTGCTTTTGTGCAGGATGGAGACAGTTAAAGCCATTGTGTGTGGACGTTTATGGGATTTTTGCACCATTCAAATTGTTGGTTTGTAGAGTGGCATGCACTGCTGTAAGCCACAATGAATTTTTAAAATTCTACCACTGGGGGGCGCCAAAGTCTGAATTTTAAAATTCGACACATAATGGATTTAACATTATAACATTAGCATTGGACCTGTTAAACAATGACTCATTTGAAGCATCAGAACAATTTTTTAGTCTTTGGCACACCCAAAATATAATGCACTGTACATAGTCTGTTATACGACATTTCAAAAGTAAAAACAGGCAAATTCTGCGGGGTCTGGAGCCAACACGTATTCATCCCAACTTGTCACATACCGCCGCTTTGTCACACCCCTTGGCGTCACTTTAGCATTAGGTAACAAAACCACGATAGTTAGGTTTAGGAAAGAACTACATGAATGGGTGTAAAACCACTACATTTGTAAGTGAAAATGACAGAACTACGTGAAAATGACACTGAACGTTGTGAAGAGGAGACACGAACGAGCAGCTGATTGTAACGTGACGCACAGGACAGGAACAGCGGTCTCCTGGATGAAAGCCCTGTGTTTGTTGGACCCATCCACCTCCCCTCCTGCCTGCCTGGTGAGTGTCTTTTCGCTCTTTAAACTACATCACCACACTCCAGGTGCACTTCCTCGGAGCGTTTACTGTTGCCAAGGGTGGGTTTACATTATAGTTAATGGAACGCCCGGTGCGTTTCATACCGGCGCTAAAGGGTGCCTTGTGCGGCGGTACCGAACACAGATGGCCGTGACAAAGCCTTGGTATTTGATGCCCTGAGAATGAGAACGGGCTGGTGGAGCCAGTAACTTTTCCAGCCGTATATTTATCCCATAATACACCTGAGCAAAATTGTTTAAATTGTTAAAGCCAGTAAAACGGTGGTTGCAGACGGACCTCATGCGATTGATGAACTATACGCTAGAGCGTCTCTTCAAGGTCAAGAGTAAAGATTATGCAGATACTGCTCTGAGATCATATGCTTTGCTTAGGGCAATAAAGAATCAACGTCCATGTCATTCCAGTGGTCCACAAAACACACAGAGAGTTATGTCCGTGCTTTTTAAGTGCCTGCTTCCTGTCATAACATCAAATGTTTTAACAGCCTGAAGCAGTTTATGCTACGAGCCTGCAAAGTTTCCTGTGATGTGTGAAGTTTCCTGTGACGTTTTTCTGTGACTGCGTGAACACGTGCGGCATGTAGCCCATAAAGATGTGGCGTTTAGTTCAGGATATTTTTCCATTTTTTTGTGGCAGTATGACATCTATGTAGCGTTACTCCCATTACAACTGTGTTTGTATTGCTTTTGTCATATTTTCCAGGATCACATACAAGTTTTATCTTGTGGAAATAAGAACAAAATTGGGCACTTGAGAATGACCACATTGTTGACAGTGTCATGTCTTGCTTCAACATTAAGATTCCTTGTCACAAATGAAGTAAAACAGTTCTTCGTTGTGGTAAAGTCACCTTATAAGGTCCATTAATCATTTTTGAGCACTTGGGAGTGAGACTGGTCTCTATGCTGACTCTATGAAGTCCACCTTGGACCATGTGATTTTCCCCTCTATCTATGCATCCATTCATCATATAACTGCTTATCTAGGTCTGCCAATTCAAAGGAAATGCTCCTGGAAGTCAAGCATTAAAAAGTAATAGACTTCAGCATCAGTTTATCACTTCTGCAACTGCCCGAGCTGAACATGGTCTATCTGGTATACCAGTCAGGAGTCTCTTGTGGTAACCATGGCCCAGAAATCATATACCTGTAAATGTTTCACACTGTTTATGAATGCTATGGAGATTATTCACTTACTTTATATGATCACTACTGGTGTCAGTGAATGAGCTACATAAAGCTATTCTGAGGACAGGTTTTGAAATCTCCACTGTATCCACAGCTGATTTTTCAGCGAACCCTGGAAGAAAATATCAAAAAAGGTAGTGTAAAAGTAGATATTTCATGTAGCTGATCATCCACAAAGCCAGTACTAGATATGCTCATTGTTTTATTGATAGATCAGTAACGTCACCTGCTTGATCGCTCGCAGTCCCTTGGTGCATTTGATGTCTTTTTTCCATCTTCTCAAGGTCCATTTTGGTCACCAGGTGACACTTGTGGTCATCGGGGAGAGAAAAGCACCACAGCTAAACCGAACAAGTGCAGATGTGTTAAACAGCTTGTGGAATTTCATCCTCTGATGGTGATTATGAACTGTTAAGGGCTGTGTGCCTCAGTCACTAACCTGTCCATCAGTTGAGCCAGTGATAAGGTGCCTGTTCTCCTCCAAGAAGAACACACTGAGCAGTGGAGAGGCTGAAGCATTGAAGAATTAGCTTTGGGTACGTTAACAGAGAATGTTACATTTTCAATCATTTGGCAAGCTCTGACTCTAAGCTATTTCAAATTTAAATTTTTACTCGTAAAGTTTAAAGTACTTGTATTTAAGCCTCACCAGTGCTTAAAGATAAGCCTTGACACCTATATTTGGATACTTGTAGTTCATTTATATACTAACAAATTCTACCACCTCTACTGCACAAAGTTAATGGAATGAATGGCCAAATAAATGACTGATGTTGTGTGGACTTTTAATACAGTAGTAATATCATACCTGAAAGCACAAAAGACTGGTAGCAAACAGCTTCAGTTTTTAAATCCCACACCTGAAAAGAAACATGGAAAAGTACTTTTTAGTTATTCAAACTCAATAATAGTGTGTATAATATTTGGTATAAATCAAAAGAGTGATCATTTTGACTATCATTTGTGAATCTTAATTCAGTACCTTAAATGTGCGATCCTCTGATGCGGTGACAAGAACGTCTTTATTCCAAGGACAGAACTCTGCTGATGTTAAAGGTCCGAGGTGGCTGGTCAAGGTAGAGATCACTTCATGTCTCTGATGTGGAAGGCAACAATAAAACTATACGGTAAGATAAAGCTATGACCTGTGATGGTGAGCCAAAATGTATTCAGCAAGTGTTCATGTGCACCAAAGGGAACTGAGAAAATGTGCATCATCTTGTACCTTTGAACTGAGAATATATACAGTTGCCCCCGAGCACGCAGCCACTCGTTCATCTGAGAAACAGAATGAAAGATGGACGACTTCACCCAGTAAAGTCCCAATAACTGTTCCAGCTGCAACTTTACCTGCAAACAAATCAATTCAAGGAAGTTCATGACCATATGAGTGACCTATCTGGTAATATTCCACTAGATGGCAGGCTTGTTAAGATGTTCACATACAGCATATGATATGATGTGTGCCACAAGTTTGCTCCATAACTAAGTAGTGATTTAAACTAGTATGACATTATAACGAAGGCTATGAAGAAAATATTGATTTCAAAAACAAAATAAACAACACTCTATTATACTAATGTTGAAGACAATGGACCAAACTCTGACCAGGGGAGCAAACTGCACGCACAGATAAGTATTTCCTCACCCTCCTGTGTTCTCTTCTGGCACAGTTCAATATCCCAGACAATGATGTAGTCAGCAGAGGCTGAGCAGAGGAGAACAGGTCCACTTCCTTTTCCAAAGGTCATGGCACTGACCTCACCATGGTGGCCGGTTAGCAGCATGGGCTGTGAACAAACATTTAAGATAAGATAAGATAAGATAAGATAAGATAAGATAAGATAAGATACGATAAGATAAGATACGATAAGATATTCCTTTATTAGTCCTGCAGTGGTGAAATCTGCAGTGTACAGCAGCAAAGGGGATAGTGCAAAAAACAAGATGCATCAGCTAACACAATTTAAAAAAAGAGCTAAACAAAGTGTAACAAAATATGAACCATTAAATAGAAGGAAGTATAAAAATAGTAGCAGTATATACAGTATAAACAATATACAGACTGTTAACAAAATTGCACAAGTGGAAAATGATATTGCAGTGAGAATGAATGAATGAAATTCCAACTGAAAATATCAATATATTGTTTTTTGGTGTGTAAGTGGTCTACTCTTATTTACTTTTATTTAGAAATTTATATTAATTTGATATCTTTGCTTTATAGCCTTTCCTTTGCCCCCCGAAAAGACTATAGTTAATGTATAAAAGACAAGATACAACTTAGCTATATTAGAAAGAAACGTGGGTCACTGTGGTTTGCATTTTGAAGCCTTAAATTTTGTTACAGACAGTATAACCAAACTTAGATAACAAACCTTCTGTTGTGTGTCCACATTACTGTAAATCAGCATGTCCTTTCCATTCAGTGGTACACCACAGTATGAGTGACAACATGCGAGCTGTCGGTGTGACTGAATGCTATCACAAGCTAAACTCAGCCTCTCAATCACCATCTTTGCTAATAGTGAATATAACGCTACTTAAATCTCATTAAACGTGACCGAGGAGTCATTTTTAACCGCATGCGGGTAACGTTATTTTAGTTACAGTTACATTGAAGTTGAGTTATGTTAAGCTAACATTAGGAGAGGAGTTTCTTCGCCAGAGTGGACACATTAAGCAGGTGGTTACCATGG
>CAKALG010041424.1:578-10657 GCA_916700815.1 Helicolenus hilgendorfi | reverse complement strand
ACTTTCGTCTCGAGGTGAATTTGTGCTGTCCAAAACGAGCAGTGCTTTTTAGCCGGGCCGTTAGCCCGTAAAACTCTATAGATTAGCCGCATCATTGTATAAGCCGCAGGGTTCAAAGCGTGGGAAAAAAGTAGCAGCTTATAGTCCGGAATTTACGGTACTACAAGAAGTCGGAATAACAATAAAAAGCAAAACAAAACGCGAGAACAACCTGCAAAGAAAGCTAACTCCGAACTCCTAACTCCTGATTCGTTTCTTCATTACACCTAACGTAAAAAGCAAGCAAATTCTAAGGCAACAAACATGTTGGAGACAATGTGGCCATACAGATGCAAATCATGCACATATCTTCTGGAGTTGCCCAAAAATAGAACCATACTGGGACAGAGTGAATTCAGTATTAAAGGAGGTATTAGGATATACAATCATTAAGAAATGTTCAATTTTATACCTGGGTAATATAACTTTAGTGGTGCTGAAGGAAGATCAGTACTTGGTAAAAACCCTACTCACAGCTAGCAGAAAGGCCATTACAAGAAAATGGCTTGTAGCGGACACCCCCAGTCTAAGTCAATGGTTAGACATAGTACAGGAAATATTTGAGATGGAGAAAATGACCTATTCTCTAAGAGTGAAAGAAGATGAGTTCTACAGAAAATGGGAAAAATGGATTAGGTATAGACATAAAGACATAAGCACTGTATAATTCTATTGTAATAATAATGTAAGTTATTGGAAAATGTTTTAATAAGAAAATAACCCTGTAAACTGCATCATTAATTGTAGATTGAACCCCTCACTGCACTGTTGCTAGTTTTGTTTCTATATGTGTGTTTTATTTGTGTATACAAAAAAGCAATAAAACTAAAGTGACAAAAAAAGACTAAATCTAAACCTTCAAGTGGTTATCTTAGATTTCTAAAGCCTACACTGTTAAGAATTTCCCAGTAGAATAACAGTAAAGAACTGATGGCAGCAGGATTGCCTTTATGTTACTGTAAAATTAACATCATTATACTGTCGCTGAAATTTACAGCTTTGTACTGTTAATGAAAAATACAGTTTGAACTGGTTGTTATTTATTAATTTCACAGTATTTTACAGTTAATTTACTGTTTAAAGATACATTATATAGCTGTTTTCTTTTTCTTTTACATTATCTTACTGATTTGTTTTAATGCACTTTTTAGGTTGTAATTTTTACATACATTTTAATAAACATTATTTTCTGCCTAGATGAATAGACTTAGCAGGTTACAGACATAGGAATAGTCACACTAAATACAATTAAAGGCACTCGTTAGGAAAAAGGCTATAATAGACTTGTTGACACTTTTCCCCAAATGTGTGTCTCTAGCTGGCTACAAGCACAGAATGAAACCAGAACAACATGTGAGTGAAGAACAATAAAGCTAATTCACTGATTTTACAATCATGTACAATGTACAAGCCTCACATGAGCAGATTAGGTCCTAGAATTAAACAAATACTGCATGAAGCTGTTACTGATGATACTTTAGACAGTTGATCAGCAGTAAAGTGCTGTTTTTTAAGAATGCATTATAGTTCAGTTAAAAAACGGCCTATGAGCGTAATTTAACAGGTTTTCTTTTGTATTACCAATAAAGCACTGTTTTTAGCAATAACAGGTTAATACTGTTGAAATCCTGCTGTAAATTAACAGAGATTGTTTACAGTGTATCGTCTTTACAATATTTAGCTTTAAAATAAAAATGGGAAGTGCAAAAGTCACATGGATTTATCACCAAAATGCCACATTCAGCAGTATTTCACAACATGCAGAGATACATAGTTCTTCATTAAATGTCTGCAATGTATGTGCAATTGGTGACCACTAACATTATTTCCTCGTCTGTTTCAAAACTTATTGAAAGAGTCTGGGACACGGTCTGGAGCTATGGGGTATAACACATGCCAGCTTGTGTAAATATAAAAATCACGATCAGAGAAGACCTGGCTCAGGTGGTCATAACAAAAAGGGACACACAACATATGAACGTTTAACAAAATCACCTTTATTTCAGTAAAGTGTGTGCTGTGCATGAGTGGAAGATGTGGGTACGGGTGTTGAAAAGGTAAAGCAAGCAAGAAACTAAAGCAAAATCACCAAACAGGAGAGAAGCTACAGCAGCAGCAGAATGGAGGGTGATGGTGCCTTCAAATGGGGTCGTGCGACACAACTGGAAGACACCAGGAGTGCAATGGTGGAGATGCTAAGGCATTCCTGCAAAGGTAAGTCGTTTGATGTGTTTTATTTGTGGACAATTTCACTATTTGCAAACTTTGCCCACCATTCATTCATTATCCATAACCATTTATCTCATCCAAACGCATCCAAATGCATCCAAACTTATAACATGCAGGACCAGGCTCACGGCACTTCCACCGTATTATTTGATCATTTATTTAAATATCTATTTACAAATGAGATTTGGTAGATTTTTTCACTATGAGTAGCAGGACAGCATTACTGCTACTCCTAACACTTTTTGTGGTCTCTCACAAGTGATATGTTTAAAAAATGCAATTATATGCAATTGTTTTTCTAGGTAGTTGTCTTTAGCTCTGATCTTGAGCCTTATTCTACTTGTGACAAAACAGCACCGCAAACTGCAGACCATGATATTGGCCTTCAAACCCCAACTCTGCAGACTTGCCTTTCTCAGCTAAACCCCGTCCCCCCATGTTTTTATTTCCTACTTGATACCATCTTATTCTAATCTTTTCTTTCATTTGATTTTTAGCTTTTTTCTGTCTGTATTAAAGAGTTGACTACTTGTTTTTTTATTTTTCTATTTTGTCTCTACAGTATGTGAAGCATCTTTGAGAACTTTGAAACCCGCTATATAAATCTGATGTATTATTATTATTATTTCAAAATTGTAAATTCTGTGGAAAGCACTGTGTGTGGGATAACTCCTCCTTTGGGATCTGAAGCCCAAAAATATAGAAGTGGATAAAGGAAGGAAACACAGAGACACACAGACAGAAATGGGGAAGCAGTGACTACACAAAACTCACAATCCTATTCACGCTGCGCACAACCTCCAAACACAGATTCCAAGGTAAGATCTACACATGCCAAACTGCAAAATATAGGAATATGAAGTGATTGTATTATATGAAAACTTATTCTTTGCCTTTTTTACCTGTATTGTTTATTGCAGCAGAACAAGGTAAATAAGAGGAAATCAAGCTGTAGTCTTTGGTATACAGAGTATTAGTAGCAACTCAAAAGTGTTCATTGGATCAAAAACACAGCGAATGTTTTTCATTGTGTCCTTTTGTCTTTGTATTAGATGAAGTTTTTGCTGCTGTTGGTGATGCTCCCAGCATGTGCTGCAATTCCTCAAGGTAAAATAAAATAAATAAATCTCATCTTATTTAACAAAGGGAACACCAAAAGGAAATTGTATTTACTTAAATTACCAATGTTACCTTTAGGAATATATCTAATCTAATTATTTTTATTAATTTCCATTTTCCCATACTTTTTGTATAAAGTGATATGAAGTCATTAGGAACAAATTGATTGACAAAGTCATGAAAAATTGGAATGATAGAATAAAACAAATGTGAGAAATGACAAAAAGTATTCCTCTGGGGACTGCGGGGACCAGAAGGATGAGGGCTAACCATAAAGGTGTCCCTCTTTGAAGATTTGTAGTTGACATCTTAGCAAGTATTTCCTTCCACAAAGTTTCCTTATGAATCCCGAATGATGGCGTGTTGAGCAATGCTTACATGTGTGACAGAGAACAACAGTCAGTGCTTCATATGGTACTGTTCCTCATTTTGTGCAAGATGACTTTCATCCAAAACATATAGTAAATTCATCATATGTCATGCGTTACTACTATAATACTACTACTGTACTACAATAAAAACGAATGTATAATGTAGTTAGTCCATTTTTTAGCTTCACCTTATATTTATGGAAATAAGCTAACAAACATGTAGATGTACTAACATTTTTCTCCCTCTCTCTTTTCAGATATGTCAGGTAAAATGTTCCTCTTCCCACAACAATCCAGCATGGCTCTTGTGAAGCTGATTACACCAAGACAGGAGTTCAGTGCTGCAACCGTCTGTACCAGGTAGAACTGAATGTGTAAAATGCATAAACCAACCCACTGTATCTCTGAATGTGAGAAGTATCATACAGTACATGATCATGTCTTTGCAGGTCCTTTACAGACCTCCAAAGATCCCACTCCATTTTCTCTATGGCCACACCCTCTAATGCCAATGCCCTCCTGATTATCTGGGACCACGCACAGAAGGACTTGGAGTCCCATATCAAAGATGTAAAGTCAGAAGCTGTGGGGCTGGACTACAAGCCGAACATGTGGCACTCCATTTGTTCCACATGGGACTCTCGGTCTGGACTGGTGCAGCTGTGGTTTGATGGACAACCTTTAGTTAGGAGATATGCCATCTCTGGATCAAACATCACAGGAACCCCTGTAATTATGTTGGGACAGGTACAGTTTTATTGCTAAGCACTAATATACCGTATGTCTCCAGATTTTAAACAAATATTGCATAACGCTATTTATCCTTAATCTATACAGGAGCAGGATTCCCACGGTGGGGGGTTTGACTCGTCTCAGTCTTTCGTTGGCATGATGACCGATGTCCACATGTGGGACTACGTCCGAGCCCCCTGTGAGATCAAGCAGTACGTGGATGGTGTGAACTTCACTCCAGGAAATGTGCTCAACTGGAGTGCGCTGGAGTTCCTGATAACAGACAGAGTGCTGATAGAAGATAAAGCACCGATCTGTTACTAAACTGTTAAAACAAAACTATAAATGTCACACAGAGTCGAAAATTGGGTCTTCTGTAATGTAAAGGATACCATTTATGTCAACATTTTGTTCTAAATCATTTCTTATAAATAAAAAAGTGGTATTTTAATTTGAGCATCTTTCCAGGTTTGTTCTAATAATGATTTTTAACATTACATGGATGGAAATCCACTGGTTCTCACTGCTGTATTCAGTTCACCCTGACATCATTGTCAGGTTTGGTTACACATGCAACACTGCATACAATTTCACACTAAAATGAATATCTGAGTAAACACATCCTCAGTTCACCTACCTTGGTGCAATGAAGGAAATCACCAAACACAAATCCAAAGAAATAGACTACCGCACAGTGACAACTGTTTTGTGACTGCATTTATCCTATACTGCCAGAAAAAAAACAAAGCATAATGAGTTAAAGTCAGAAAAAAGATAGGCCTTTGATCAGTGGCGAACTCAGGCTGTCTGAAGGGCAGGGGCAACCTGCATACAATGGGGCACCAGTGCGTAGAAAGCTTTCTAGCATGTAGGGCAGCCTATATGGCACTGCACCCATTCTTAAGGCCCCCCTAGAGGGCAATTTATCATATTTTCTCTATTTAAAGGCATCCATTAGTGCACTGCATCTCGTTTTCTCCACTGGAAGGACACCCTAGAGGGCACTTTATCATGTTTATCTACCAGACGGTGCATCCAAGAGGGCACTTTATGCCATTTTCTCCACTGTAATGGCACCCTATAGAGGGCACTATCGTGTTTTATCTACCAACAGGGCACCCAAGAAGGCACTTTACACCGTTTTCTCCACTGGAAGGACACTCTAGAGGGCACTTTATCATGTTTTATCTACCAACAGGGCACCCTAGGGGACACTTCATCATGTTTTATCTACCAGCAGGGCACCCCAAGGGACACTTCATCATGTTTTATCTACCAGCAGGGCATCCAAGAGGGCACATTTGCTGCATTTCTTTCGAATATGTGGGCACTAAGGGGGGCGGTCATTCGATCTGATCAATAAGTGAATGGAGCATCATGAATCAGAAGCATCTCTGATAGCTGATATGTGTTAGTCATGAGTGATCAACCTTTAATACATGTGTGCAGATTCATTGTTGTGTACAGCTGATGCATGTGAAACACGGATACATGTATTCAGAACACAGCAACACATACATAGTTGTTTAGGAATTATGTAGGAGCTATACTACATGGATTGTTGCCAATATTTAGACATATTTGGATTCAGAAATAGTAAAAACAAGACAGAAATTGCAATTTTGAGAATATTTCATAATTATTATTGCAGTGATTCAGATTTTCTGAAAGACAAAAAAACCCAAACCGCGAAAATGGCCTCATGTAGGCCTACTTCACTTCAGCTTTATGGAGTGACCCATAATAATGTGCATTTGGAATACAGAAGTATGACTATTTCAACATGAGGATGACTTTTACTGTTAATTCTGTTGATTCAGTGGAAACACTGTGTATGGGATAACGCCTTTTTACACAACAGGAATCTGAACACCTCCCGCCCAAAAAAATAGAAGTAGATAAAGGAAGGAAACGCAGACAGAAATGGGGAAGTAGTGAGTGCCCAAATCTCACAATCCTATTCACGCAGCGCACAACATCGAGACACAGATTTCAAGGTAAGATCTACACATGCCAAACTGCAAAATATAAGAATTTAAAGTGATGTATTGTATGAAAACTTTTCTTTACCATTTCCACCTGTATTGTTTATGGTAGCAGCCCAAGGTAAATAAGAAATCAAGCTGTAGTCTTTGCTATACAGAGTATTAGTAGCAACTCAAAAGTGTTGGATTCATTGAATGAAAAGCACAATGAGTGTTTTTCATGGTGTCTTTTTGTCTTTGTATTAGATGAAGTTGTTGCTGCTGTTGGGGATGCTGACAGCATGTGCTGCAACTCCTCAAGGTAAAAAATAATAATCCTTATTTAACAGAGGGGATACCAAAAGGAAATGTTGGAGTTTGAAGCAGTCTATTTCCCTTGACCTTTACATTTTCTTTTTTCTGCAATACTAATTTAGGCACAAGAAAAATGTTAAACATGAGCTATTGCAATATAGTATTTTTGATATTTGGCAAAATATGTCAAATATCTTTCCCTAAATTACCAATGTTGTCTTCAGGAATATGTCTGCTATATTTGTCATAATAGTTGTATTCTTTTCCATTTTCACACTTTTATAATTTTCAGCTAACATGTTTTTATAAAATTACAAGGATTACTGGTAACAAACAACAGAGTATTATATTTTAATATCAAACGTGGATGTTTTTTTTATGATTTCATATCTGATTTATTTAATTTGGGACATTTTCTTGACTTGACACAGTCAAAACACTGGCGCTTATTCCCCTTCCAATCAGAAACGAATTACTGCATTTGCAGGAAAATGACCTATAGGCCTATTGGAACGTGTGCAAAACAAATTATACGGGACAAAACAATAAGCAAACCAAAAAGCTAAGTCGAGTATCAAAAAGTTTTATTAATAATCATATGTAGTGTCTCTCTTTGTACAAGATTTGTACTTGACATCTTAGCAAATATTTCCTTCCTCACAGTTTTCCTATGAAACCTAAAAGCAATGCTTACATGTGTGAGTTCAACAGTCAGTGCTTCATACGGTACCACTGTGCAAGATGACTTCCATCCAAAATATATAGTAAATTCATCATATGTCATGTGTTACCACAATTTATATATATATAATAATAATAACAACTAATGTGTAATGCAGTTAGTCAACTTTTAGCTTCACTTTATGGTTATAGAAATATTCTACAATTCCACAATTTGATTTAGCAGATGCTTTTGTCCAAAGCGACGTATATCTGAGAGTTTGTACAGCACAAGCAAGGATGTAGATATGAGGGACCAACGTGAGTAAGTGCCAACAGCAGCTTCAAGTCCGATGGCAACACAGGTGCTGACAGGTAGTGCAAAGAGGCAATGCACAGGGTGGATAGAAGCAGATTGTTTTCATCATCATGAATATCCTAACAACATCCTCAATATCTTCATCATCAGTATCATCGTGATCAACACATGAATAACTTCAATGTCATTATGTGCGGAGGTGTTCATGAAAGAGCTGGGTCTTTAGCGTTTTCTCAAGGGTGGAAAGGGACTCTGTGGATTGAATGGACTTAGGTAACTTATTCCACCACCAAATATGCTAATAGACAAATAGATATAAAAACATTTTTCTCCCTCTCTCTTTTCAGATCTGTCAGGTAAAATGTTCACCTTCCCACAACAAACCAAAACAGCTCATGTGAGGCTGAGTACAACAATACAGGAGTTCTCTGCCGTAACCGTCTGTCACAGGTAGAACTGAATGTGTAAAATGTATAAAACAACCTGCTGTATCTCTGACTGTGAAAACTATCATACATGGTAATGTCTTTGTAATTCCTACAGGTCCTTTACAGACCTCAAAAGAGACCACTCCATTTTCTCTATGGCCACAACCTCTAATTCCAATGCCTTCCTGATTTTCTGGGACAACACAAATAAGGAGATGGAGCCCCACATCAAGGATACAAAGTCAGAAATTTTCGGGCTGGACTACAAGCTGAACATGTGGCACTCCATTTGTACCACATGGGACTCTGGGACTGGACTGGTGCAGCTGTGGTTTAATGGACAACGTTCAATTAAGAAATATGTCAATTCTGGATCAGCCATCAGAGGAACCACTAATATTGTCTTGGGACAGGTACAGGTTTATTAATTAATAGATATTGGTCTTAAAACAAATGCTGTATATCCTTGATTTATTGTGTGTATAGTGAATAGATTTCAATACAAATATTGTATAATTTAACTCTTATTTACTATTTCTCAAACCTCTGCAATCTACAGGAGCAGGATTCCCACGGTGGGGGGTTTGACTTGAAGCAGGCTTTCGTTGGCATGCTGTCTGATGTCCACATGTGGGACTACGTCCTTTCCCCCTGTGAGATCCAGAAGTACGTGGATGGCCTGAACTTCACTCCAGGAAATGCGCTCAACTGGGGTGCGCTGGAGTTCACGATAACAGACAGAGTGCTGACAGAAGATAAACAAGAGACCTGTGTCTAAACTTTAAAACAATACCATCTATGTGATAGAAAGTCAACAATCATCTGTGTTATTATGTCCAATGTGAAGTATAACTTACCAATGTCAGCATTTTATGTTAAATGCTTATCAAAGGATAAGTTCTGATTTGTCTTACTACTATAATCACATGAAAGAGTTATTTTGGTGTCTCTGATCATTCAACCAAAGAGATCTCTTCCTAACACGATGGGGGGAAAAAATCAACAGTCCTCCTTTTCAGAAATGAATCGCAAATCAAGTGGGTTCACCAGATTTTTCAATAAAATCGTTCTACAAAGGTGTTTCAGAGTCAACTTTATTGTGTCGTTGAAAAAGAAAATGTTCGGCTACAGACAAAATGACATGCCATGAGAGAAATGTTGCTAAGGCAGAGAACTTTACAGGGGCATGCATAATGGGGAGTTTAAGAGGAAACTGGGAACAGGTGGAGTTTGTGGGTGTGGAGGTCAGGTGACGAGGAAAGGCAAGACACACCCGAGACAATTGCTGGACAGACAGGGAAGGGTATTCTGAAATAACCAGCAGATTGGCAACAGTGCTAAGAAAGTGAAAAGAGTTATAATGTAGCGGACATTCTTGTATTAAGACTAAATCTAAACCTTCAGCTTATTGCGAGACTTTTTTTTCTGTAAGTGGTTATCTTAGATTACTAAAGCCTATAGTCTTTACAATATGTAGCGTTAAAAATAAAAATGTGAAGTGCAAAAGTCACATGGATTTATCACCAAAATGCCTGATTCAGCAGTATTTCACAACATGCAGAGATACATAGTTCTTCATTAAATGTCTGCAATGTGTGTGCAATTGATGACCACTAACATTATTTCCTTGTCTGTTTCAAAGCTTATTAAAAGAGTCTGGGACACGGTCTTGAGCTATGGGGTATAACACATGCCAGCTTGTGTAAATATAAAAATCACGATCAGAGAAGACCTGGCTCAGGTGGTCATAACAAAAAGGGACACACAACATATGAACGTTTAACAAAATCACCTTTATTTCAGTAAAGTGTGTGCTGTGCATGAGTGGAAGATGTGGGTACGGGTGTTGAAAAGGTAAAGCAAGCAAGAAACTAAAGCAAAATCACCAAACAGGAGAGAAGCT
>CAKALG010041422.1:5022-17671 GCA_916700815.1 Helicolenus hilgendorfi | reverse complement strand
TAGCATCACGGTAGCTGTTTGGCTAGAAAGACACAACAACTAACCATAATCTTTCTATAATTACATTTATGATCAAATTGCTCTATTACTCAGACTTGTGACGGTTATGGAAAGTTAAAGTTACATCTCCTCTCTTGTATAATTCCCGAGCCTCCGGATGCGACACTCAGCTATCAATCATGACGTCTCACCCCCTTTTTTATAGCCTCAAATAATGAATTAAAACCAAGCTTGAACCCTTGAACATACATCAGCCTGATAAGAACTGCCTAAAATTACAGAAACCATCTTTAGGTAAAATGTATTTGGCGTGTATTTTGACTTTTTAGATGTCCCATCCACTAACATCGAGGGGCCGCATTTATGACCTATACTGCAGCCAGCCTCCAGGGGGCAATCAAGATGTTTTGGCTTCACTTTTGTCACGTCGTCCATCTTTATATACAGTCTATTGTTACCACATAGTTCTTCAGGTTCAGACCTTTGCTCGTGTCATGCCCCTCTCTGTCTCTCTCTCTACCCTCATTTCCTGTCTGGCTCTGCACCGTCCACTATCCAATAAAGGTGAAATTGACGTTACACCAACAAGAAGGCTGCAGGGAGCAATCAGTACTGCATTGCGCTGTTTGTGGAGGTAAAATTCAGTTTTATGTGGAAGGAGGAATTGACAGAGCAGCGTTAGAAATGTTTCCCACTTCACTTGCTCCTGAAAATTTTTTTTAGGAGCAACGTTAACTGGCACATACAGAGATTGTCGGTCTGCTGGTTTAGTGCTGTCATTAGTCATTTTACTTGGGCTTCATTTCTTGGTAGTTCTTATCTGCTCAGTCAGTCGTTGGAGCTTAATTGTATGAGTATGAGGACCCGAGTGTTTATTCTAGAGTGACTTATATTGCTTTAAAGCAGCAGAATAATTTTCTGCTTCAGCAGACACATTGTTGGATGAAATGTGGAAATAAAGCTTGAAGATCCACTTAGCATTACTTTGATCTTATTACAGCTTATGCCTGGCTCACGCATTCAGCGTATGTCAAAATACTTTTCACGGTTTTGAATATGCATTTAAGCGTTTTGTGACTGACTCAACATCAGACATGACAACAGTACTGCTGCTGAGGGGGGAAAAAATAGGAAAATAACCGAGAAAATTCAACAAACCTATCGAGGTGTTTAAAATGCCACAAGATCATAAATTCTGTGCAAGTGGAATATTAATGCAACCATAACAACATTTACCACCATAATTTGGTGTCTGAATTCTGACTGGGTTTTAGGTTTTGCATGTTATTATACTTTGTCAGCTCTGCCAGTATTTGGGGAAAATATCCTCACTCATACAAAGTTTCAAATTAGAGACTCATACCTCCAGAAATCAAAATTGTAACCTGATATACGTATCAGGTTAATAACTGCTTCTACTATTCTAACTTATAACTACAGTATTTGTTTACAACCAGAAAATGTACGAGTGACACTTGACTTTGATCCCCCTATTTAGCATTTTAGTAGTATATAGATAGTTAATAAATGTTTCTAACACACTGTAATGTAGTTGTAAGCAAATTTAAGGACACACGGTATAAAACAGTACAACTTAGCAGAAATCACAAGTAATGATAGATTATTACACACATGAACAAATCAGTGTGTTATGAAACATCTATTATAATATCTATAAATTAGGGCTGTCAAAGTTAATGCGATAATAACACATTAACGCTTCTTGTGTGATTTTTAGGTTATAGCGGGCTCAGTTTTAAAGCTGAAGAAGATACTGGCATCATATGAAATATAAAACCTAAGGAATCCAACCATGTCATAATAGCTTGTCGTGAAGGAGGCTAAATACATTTCCAAACTTGCGCTAAATTTTGGCAAGGAAAAGCTGGCATGGCCATTTTCAAAGGGGTCCCTTGACCTCTGAACTCAAGATATGTGAATGAAAATGGGTTCTATGGGTACCCACGAGTCTCCCCTTTACAGACATGCCCACTTTATGATAATCACATGCAGTTTGGGGCAAGTCATAGTCAAGTCAGCACACTGACACACTGACAGCTGCTGTTGCCTGCTGGGCTGCAGTTTGTTATCATTATGTTATGATTTGAGCATATGTTTTATGCTAAATGCAGTACCTGTGAGGGTTTCTGGACAATATTTGTCATTGTTTTGTGTTGTTGATTGATTTCCAGTAATAAATATATACATACATTTGCATAAAACAATCATATTTGTCCACTCCCATGTTTATAAGAGTTATTAAATACTTGACAAATCTCCCTTTAAGGTACATTTTGAACTGATTAAAAATATGTGATTGATTAATTAATTAATCGTGATTAGCTGTGGACAGTCATGCGATTGATCGTGATTAAGTATTTTAATCGATTGACAGCCCTAATATAAATGTGTTCAACGAGAAATGAGCGTGAAGATTCATTGTTGACCTCTGAAAAAAAAAATGTAATTCAAGGATCACTTATTAGATTAGGATCACTTATAACTTTTTTTTCGCTGTATCCCATGACATTCATCAGGGGATCCTGTTTGCTCAATTGTCATTGAGAGTGAAGAAGAATTATTTGTGAATAAATACTTAATAAATAAATGTGGTATAAATTAATTCAAAATAATTCAGATAAACATTTTATATCATAACAACTCATATTTTATATTGTCAATCATTCATGATCTGTGATATTTGTTGATGAACACCATGTCCTTATATCGGCATACAACTACATTACAGTGTTGTACATACACATTGTTTATAAACTGTTCATAAATGTTCAATAGGAGGAGTTTAAATACCAATAAATGATTTCCATCAACATTATTCTTGAATCTTTATTATTTCAGGCGTTTAAAGAGGACACATTCATTTGTGTGTAGCATATTAAAACGTACTGAATGGTGACTTATGAATACGAATGTAACTGTACAGTATGTCGTGAATTCATTTTTCCCCTTTTGAATTTTCATTGTGATGCTTGGATGGAGATGTACAGTGTGCCGAATGCAGTTTAGTGTTTCATTTGCATAAAATGTGACTGAATGGGAAAATAAAGTGTGCTCTTATGCCAGCAGCGCTGTTTTATACCTACAGCGGCCGACTCTTCCTCTGTTCACCGTGCCTGTGCAGTGTGATGATGCAGTACGACAGCTATCTGATCCCTGCCGCGTTGTACCGTGTGTCCGGTGGCACAGAACATGCTGTGAGGACACAGGATGACTCAGAAGCGAGTAGACCACGCTGAAACCACAATAACGAGTGAGATAGAGAGATAGAGAGGGACAGAACCAGATAGAGGGACTAGTCAAGTGTGTCGGAGGACTCCAGCTACACTGAGATGACCTCTGCCTCTGCACCCGAGGGGATGTTTTCCAACAGGTCTGAGCCTAACGTTGGCTTCTGGATTTAAGTACTCGGCCTCCTCTGCTCTGCTCTGCCGCTTCCAAAATAACACCACACCAAGCCCGGCGGGGGGTGAATGCTGGAACACGGCCGCAGTCCTCCAACCCTGCCCACTAAATGTACTGCTGCTTTTCATAACTCCAATTTTCTGTGTCAGTATTAGACACGGTGGGAGTCTACAAGTCACATAGAGTTTGATTGTGGCGAGTTATTGAACCAGAAGTAACTAGGAAAAATCAAGTTTTTTTGTCCAGCCGAATTGGAAATCTCTTTCTTTCTTGCTCTCTTGCTATCTGTATAACACACATTTGTAACCACAAATTCCCCAGTCTGAAAAACAGTCTGAATGGAAGGCAATTTGTTCACCAGATGTCTAGGAGCCATTGTTAAATAGTGCGGACTAATAGGTCTTCCAACGCTGTTGCTGTTGTCCCCTTGGAGCACAGTGGGGCCAGCTTTAATTGATTGGTCGAAAAACACAACTGAGGGAATATGCCACTCTATCTTTGCCAAATAATATTGACTGAATGGATGTATTTTGCACTCCAACGTGCCACTTCTTCTTCTCGCTCTTGTTGTCAAGGTTGTGGGTTTGGTTTGGTTTAATGGTTGTAAACACAAAAATAGAAGTTCTAAATTGCTGCATTATTGATGCACTAACCCATAAAATCATGCTTAGTTTCATCAATAATTTATTATTTCCATGTTGACTACAAAGATCCGTGACCTTTACTACATTACTAGTGTATTTAAGAGAATAGTAACTCTGTATAACTACTGTAAATACATAGATTAGAATTGAATATATGTTTTTATTTACAGTAGTTAATATTTCAACTCCAAGTATGCAGAAGTACTTTTTTTTCTTCTCCGGCTGTATACAGTTCAACACGTATTGTAAAGCAAATATCAACATTTTGATCAACTCAGAACTTCTCTCTGGATTATTACGGCTTGTCAATAAAAGGAATCGATTCAGAGAGCTCTTACGAACTTGTGTACTATAAAGCAATGTAAGGAAACCACTGCGTAGGGTTGTAAAAATAACGGTTTCATGGTTTACAGTATTACATAAACTTACTACTTTACTTATAACTTATAAACCTGCTAAAAAAACATGTAACTGTAATATGTTTTACCATATAACTGAAGCATGACAGCTTACATGTTAGAAGCACTATAGCATGTTAAATCAACTACTAAATGAAAAATAACATCAGCTGTGAGCAGAGGGAAACCTCGGGTCTGAGAAGTGAAGCCAACAAGGAAGTGCCTTAAACTTGCATTCTTTCAAATAGCTAGCAGGGGGCGACTCCTCTGGTTGCAAAAAGAAGTCTGATTGTATAGAAGTCTATGAGAAAATGACCCTACTTCTCTCTGGATTTATTACCTCAGTAAACATTGTAAACATGAGTTTATGGTCTCAATCGCTAGTTTCAGGTCTTCTTCAATACAGCATGATGTTCATTTAGTAAATTATGGTCCCATTTAGAGTCAAATAGACCATAAAGCAGGTTATGCTTTATGGCGTGGCTACCTTGTGATTGACAGGTTGCTACCACGGCGTTGTCCGGTCTGGGAGTTGTCCGTGTTTTTGTCTTAAAACTTTAACCCTTTCACAGTTTTTTGGTCGCCTAAAAATGTCTTATTCAGCGTTTGGTTGTACTTAGCGCCACCCTCTCGTGTCACTTCTGGTTGCAAAAAAAACGAAATGACGACGTCCAAAATGCAAAATTCATCCACTTCTCCTTTACCGCTTATGGTGGTGAGCTTTTAAAATAATGTCCTATGATTATTAAAAATGAACATACTGTAGGTGTGCGACACTTATGTCAGTTTTTTTCAATACCGTAGATCAGCAAATGTACACGGTATAATAACCATGAATTTTAAAAACAGGATTTGGAAAGTGGTTGGCAGTAATCACATTTTCTACAATATATTTATATATTTGTAGAAAATGGACTAAAGCGGGCAAAACTGCATGTGTGGTTCTTCAAGCTTCTTCTTGACAATAAGATTGAGAGGATTAATACATACTGTGTAAACTGTATATAACAAGTCTGAACCTGCAAGTTGAACACATTTCCATTACCTTTATTTTAAACTTTGTAGCAAAAAGAAAAAGCATAAATGAGCATGAAAATGTTTTTTTGCCTTCCTTGTATGACGCTGTCGAATTTACATTCTTAAAACATCACGATTTGTCTGCCAACTGAGCCATATGCTGCAGTGTTAATTGTGCATTTGATTACATGCCATGCACTATTCCCTAAGAAGTTATAATTTTGTCAGGTAACCTGCTGAGTTAAAGCTGTCGCTGACAGGCTGCCTGATGCTCGCCTGTCACTTGTTGTGTGATTTTTCCCATGGCAGTCAGCTGTGTAATGTGCAAATCTTTTTTCTTGTTTCAACTTATCTGTAGGATTGCACAGGATTTGTGAGCACAAAAACACACTGGGGGCAAATTCTATCACTTTATGGAAATGGCCATTCCCTCGATCCATTCATCTAGGGATTTAAGTGGTGCGCTTTCCCGCTCATCCTGTCATTACAACCCGTCTGTGAAACAGTCGTTCGAGCAGCATTTTGGATTGGCATCGTCTCTGCCTCCAAGACACGTCTGCATTTCACCTTATTGTTATTATCAGGAAAAACGCTTTAAAACAGGGGACAGACATCTTCCCACATGCAGGAGAGGATGGCAGAAGAAGTAATTATTATCACCAGAAAGCATTTCTTTTTTCAGCCCTCCATTAAATAAGCTGCAGTTCATCACAGGCTCTCTCTGATCTACGTAATATTAGGTTGTCACTTTTCAACAATCATGACTTCTACTTTACTTCAGACTTTAAAAGCAGTTTTCATAAAGGTAGTTTCCCTTAAGTGTCCTAACACTCAAAAATGATGTCAAACAGTGTGTGTTTGATGTCTAAATACAGTCTTCTTGTTCCTATGCAGTTTAAATGAATGTAGAAGATTGGATGTATAAATACTGTCCTGAGATACAAGTGTTGGATTTAACTTCTCTGCCATACACTGAAATGAAAGAGTAGTATGTTTTCACATATTGGTGCAATGAACCACTCAATATAAAATGATTTGCTCTAAACACTGAACACCCCTCAGGCTAGCTGGTCTTATTGTAAACACATTTCCTGCTAAGTGCCTTCCTTTGACTCCCGACATGCAATTGATTTTATAAACAGTTGTGAATTTACCACAAGGCCAACGAACTGGCTGAATATGTGAACTTCTGTATATTACTTACATTCATGCATTGGGTGTAAGCGCACAGAAACAGAATTGTGAAAGTTATTTCTTCAATATAGTGTAGTTATATTGCTTCAGTATTTAAAGGAAAATAGTTTTACAGTGTTAATTGTAAAACTTTAACCCTTCATTTATTTCATTAGTTTATTCATTCAGCTACATTGCATTCTTGGCTTAAACTTACATTTAACCATACCTATAACTAGAGCTGAAACAATTAGATGATTAATCGATTAGTCAGAATAATCTGCAACTGTTTCGATAATTGTTATTTTTTAAAGCAGGAATTCCAAAAACTCCCAAATTATAGCCTCTTAATTGTAATTATTTGCTATTTTTCTCAGTTTTATCTCATTGTAAATTAAATATCTTTGGGTTTTAGATATCGTTCTGACAAAAGAAGACATTTAAAGTGTAGGGCTGCGTATTGGCAAGAATCTGGTGATACGATACGTATCATGATACAGGGGTTACGATTCAGTATATTGCGATACTGTAAGCATGGCAATATATTGCAATTTTTTAAATCTAATTTTAGGAAAACTGTCATAGTATAAAGAACACACCATCATATGCATAAAATCTGAGTAAAAAGGGGTTAACCTTTTTATGCAATCAGAACAGTTGGAGCTGCATTTGCATTTATCACAGTACCTGTAACATCCAACATCATAGCACTTCTTCTTTGCCAATGAAATAAAGTATTGACCGAGGTAATTATTGCATGTAAATGTAATGGATGTTAATAAAAAATCAATTATAGTGTTTTTGAGAATCGATACATTATCACAAAACATACTATCGCAATATTCGATATTTTCTTGCACACCTAATTGTAAGATACCACCTTTGACTCCTTTTCACTATACTGACATTAGACTAAATTGAATAAACAAGACAATAATTGGCATTATTACACAGCTTTGTTGAATACTCGATTCTGAATAGTCAATCACAGCATTCTGCGATCCGTTATTTCTTTATAACAGACCGTTACTATGTGTAACGGACTGTTGTTATGGATGCAATTCTGGTCTCTGTTGGACCATTTTTGTGTCAAATGATTGATTTCTTAAGTAAGTAGCTGTGTAATAAGCGGGATAATGTGCAGCGAAAGCGGTCATTGTTGCGAAATAAACCTCTTCAGGGCTCCCTGTTGGGGTTTATTTCGCAACAATGACCAGCTCGCTGTACATTATCTTTACATAATTGATAATGAAGGTAATCATCAGTTACAGCCCTACCTATAACCTCACATATGCTATTACCCCTCAGTAAGTTTTGCTGTAAATCATCAGAGGAATAGTGTGCTTTTAAATTTCTAGCCTGCTTAATTAACTTTAGCAAGCAGTTGCATTGCTTGTGGGTCAGTCATTATAAACTCATGCTGTGCAGCCAAACATTGTTCAAACCCACAGAGATTTATTTTCAGATTCTAGTGGAAATTTTCCAAAGATGCTGAATATATCAGGCTGAATTTTATAGAAATGTATATAATATAATTCACAAGACTATAGAATATTTCCATTTGATGGAGCTGAATATACCGTATATGATGGGAGGGGGTTAGAGCAGGACATTAACTTAAGACTTTACTTAACTGTGCTGATGTACTACGTTTCAGCAAACTCCATGTTTTCTATGTCAGTGCGATAACTGTTTATGTAACTGAGTGAAGATTCAGCCCCGAGCATGACTGCTGGTATACACAACGAACTGCGTGCCATATTCAGAGAAGAGGTAAACAATGCTAACGTCCAACATAAACAGCAGCATTGCTTTTGTTTTGCCCTCCAACCACAGCAGCCACCTCGAGCTTGTCCACTCTGTGTCATGTATCAGCTGTAAACACACTCCTCTGTCTTAGTAGACCCATTTACTCACTGCTGCTGCAGGGCAATAGGTGCTCAGGGACAAGTTTGTTGTGTGACAGATTGTGTGAGTGTGTGTGTGCACATTTGCGTGTCGATTACGTCTCTCCGCTAGGTCGTAATCAGAGAGGCGGGTTTTTTTTCCACAGTAAGCAGCAGTGAGACTCTGCTAAGACTAATATAACAGAAAGAGCAGGAGATCAAAGGGTGCAAGGAGTGTTGCTGTGGTTGCTATGCAACACAACATTTGCAAATGGTATGCAAGATACAGTATCTATTTAGTATAAGAATATCCTGAAATAAGAGAGTGAATAAAGTTAAACAAGACTTAGAGCTTACAGCCAGGGTTGCCAGGTCTGTGTGACAGAACCAGTCCAATGGCCAATACGGTAAAACCAGCCCCAAAAAACAGCCCATTACAACTCAAAACTATATGCACTGCTTCTAAAGTCCAACAGCTTTGCTATTATTGCCAAATGTATTGTAATATCTACAAAGTAACACTATAAATGTTTAGTGTGCCATCATTAAGCAGTTTTCCCTTAACATTTCTTTAACCTTGCGTAATTAGATATTATCATGAATAAAATAATGCTCTGTGAATATGTAGACCACTTCATGACGCACAAACTAACTAAACTAACTAAACTTGCTTTGTCTTTTCGCTTTCTCTTTAATCATATAGCCTACTTATAGCAAATACATGTGTAAATAGTAGGGGTGTAGTGATTCATCTACTACATCGATGTATCGATTTATATTCCTATGATCCAACCACATTGATAGCTACTTGGCAAGTTGTCATTCACGGGAGACGCATATATTAAATATTGCACTGCCTTGTATCTTGAGAACTGAATCAGCAGGTCCTGCAGTTGCACTTTTTATTATTTTCAAATAAAAGCTGTATGTATTTGCCATTAATTGTTATTTACTTGTTTATATCTCTAATTAATTTATCCCTGATTCCGTTACAAGAAAAACGTTGAGGAATCTTGACCTGCACTGTCCAGTATCCAGCTATTTATTTCACAGTCACACTGATTGAATCTTTGGCAAAAAAAAGTTACTGTATCGATATCAAATCATTGAATCGTATCGTATCGTATCGTATCGTATCGTATCGTATCGTATCGTATCGTATCGTATCGTATTGTATCGTATCGCTCTAGCCAAATATTGTCTTTGAATCGTATTGGAAGCATGGAAATCGTATCGTATCGTTGTAAAAACGTATCGTTACACTCCTAGTAAATGGGTTATCCTGTTAATTCACAACAGTTTAATAATATTATACTCTAATACATATGTGTAAATAAGAGTATTTACTGAGCTGTGGTATCATCTGCAGCCACACGTTCTCTCCATTCTTTAATTTCATTTTCATTTTCCCATCCTATTATATCTTTCTTCCTGTATTTTTCCCAATAACTAAGTGTCATGTCTCCACAGGGTTAACTTCGCTAGTTATACATCTATGGTTGGGATTGATAGTCCGGCGTGTGTATTTGCTGATCTGATGGATTTTTATTTATAGATAGGCTATTATTCATGTAATTTGCATGCAAAATAGGTTTACCCAAACAGCGGAAAACAAATTTCGCGACTACTTCTAACCAGAAATGTGGCCTTTCCTTTTGGCCATGCATCTCTGCAAACTGTTGGCTAGTTGTTTTGTGATCAACACTCCTCCTAAAACGTGAATAATATTGATCCCACATGTCTTAATTGGAAAATGCTCCATTCGGAATAAGGCTTAATTTAAAATATCCAAACTGAATATGCTGTTTACATGACCTGTATCAAATTTGGAACATTTTCATATTAGGAATAATAGTGGAATATCAGTGTGCATGTAAACGTAGTCATTGACACAAAAGGTACAGATTGGAGGAGATGTGCTGGCCTGCATGCTGTGGAGGAACCAATGAAAGTAACATGGTATCCAAACTGCATGAAACTGATCACTCCACTAAATGTGTATGTGTGCCTCCAGCATGTAAAAATCAGCCTTAACCTATCGCAAAATGGATTTACCCTGATCAGACCATTTCGTGATGAGCCACCTGGTCTCAGTGCCGCATCCATCAGGTGGAATAATTATCCTGTTAACCAGCTCCAACAGGCCACCTGAACACTGCCAGACACAAGATGCAAGTTGTGGTATAAGATGCTAGAGTAGATTTAAATCTTGTTTGGAATAAAACAGTCACAGACTAACTGTGAGACATTTCATTTTCAACAGGCTCTCAAATTCCAATTATTTCTGGAGTTCAGCTGTCAGAACAGATTTATTAGTTTTCTCCCTTTCTTGTTATCCACAACTGCAAATAAGAAAAAATAAGATTGTTTATAGAAGCGGAAATATTTAATGTGGGTCTAATATTTCCCTTTTCAAGATAAGACAGAAGTGGAAGAAATTAAGAGTAATAAACTGAAAGTGAGGAGGAGCTGTTGAGCTGGACTCACATTAAAAGTAGTGTATTTGTGTATTTGAAACAGAGCTCCAAATTTGTTCTACCAAAGTGAAAAATCTTCTTTTTAATCATGTTATCACTTCATCTGGTCCGGTGTTGGAGGCAATATGTGTTGTACGAAACAACAGGGAGTACAGGTGAAAATGAGTTTTCTAACTCTGTGGGAGTTAATTTAACTGGTTAGTCTCCAATGAACAGATCAGGGGAACCACTTCAGTTATGCTGGATGCTGCAGTGTGTGTCTGATCTGTAACATAATGTTCTGCAGAAGCCAGAGATATTCAGACAATGCCTGTATGCCAACCACAACGGCAAAGTGTTGAAGCCAGTGTGACACTGCTTACGATGCAGTTCATCAAATTACCTTAAAAGTATTTATGGTGTTTTTACATTCACTGTTTCTTACTAAAATGCATTGCATTTATCCACCAACCTCTGTGTCTGAAAAGTGAAGCCAATGCAGAAGTGCCTTAAACTTGCATTCTTTCTAATAGCCAGCAGGGGGCGACTCCTCTGGTTGCAAAAAGAAGTCTGATTGTATAGAAGTCTATGATGAAATGACCTACTTCTCACTTGATTTATTACCTCAGTAAACATTGTAAACATGAGTTTATGGTCTCAATCACTAGTTTCAAGTCTTCTTCAATACAGCATGATGTTCATTTAGTAAATTATGGTCCCATTTCTGGGAGTTGTCCATGTTTTTGTCTTAGAACTTTAACTCTTTCACAGTGTTTTTTCACTTCATGAAAGTTAATTATAACATTTTGGTTGCCTAAAAATGTCTTATTCAGCAGTCGGTTGTACTTACAGTAACTCCACCCTCTCGTGTCACTTCTGGTTGCAAAAAAAAAAAAGACGGCGACGGCCAAAATGCTGAACTGAAGGCTTCAAAACCGTAGTCTACAAAATGGGTGACGTCATGGTGACGTATGTCCACTTCCTATGGTCCCTCAGACCTAATAATTTCCTTCCTGATAAAACATTTGCAGAGCCGATTCTTGGATGAATCTGAAACCTAAATGGTTTACATCCATGTTTGCTTTTGTTGGCACAATGAATGCTACATTCTTTGGAAAGTTTCCGCCACCTTCACATCACATAACCCGCTTTTGATGGGTGCCCTTGGATTCTTCAAAACATTGCTCCATAGTGCTACCAGTGGTCAAAAACTCCAAAGGATACATTTAACATCAGAAATCTTTTTGAATTGGATTCAATAGGAAAACCCCAAACACATTTTACGTTATGTTTACATTAGTAAATCAGAATGTGCCTTGGCGGTTGTCTTGAAACTTAATGAAGATATTATGAGGCTCAGGCTGTTCTCATACACCGTTGGTAGCTGTTCATATGAAAAGTAATGCACTGGAATTCGTATAAATCCCACAGAATCAATTTGAATTTAACCCATGTAATTGTGTACCAGGAAGTAAAGAGTGATAAATGCAGCTTAGGGAGGAGTTCGGGGTGGAAGAGTGGGTCAAAAACAACAGATTTTTACCCAAGAGGCCGATGTTCGTATCCCGTGTGAAACCAGAAGTCAACGTTGATTTATTTGTCACATAACTTCCGTACTTAAGTTACGCCACTTCCATGGTTATTTAATCCAA